>VXBZ01006780.1:401323-516471 GCA_013399135.1 Heliornis fulica
AGGGATGCTTTAGTTACTGTTGAGTGGTAGTTACACAGAACCACGGGCTGTTCTGCTCCTCACACCACTCAAACAGTGAGTAGGCTGGGGTTTACAAGAAGTTTGGAGGGGGCAAAGACAGGACAGCTGACCCCAACTGACCAAAGGGATAATCCATGCATCCAATGTCATGCTCAACAATGAAACTAGGGGAAAGGTTGACAGGGTACACAGTATACATAATTATTTATTATATGGCCATATATTATTTATAACTATATAATTATTTAATTCAAATTATTAAATTGTCCGTAAACCATGAGTTTTCTCACTTTTGCCTTTCCAATTCTCTTTCTCCACCCTGCTACAGCTGTGAAGCAGGTGAGTGGATACGTGATGCTTGGTTGCTGGATAGGGTTAAACCATTACATTAGTCCTTCACTTTTTCTGTCTATCTCTACTTTTATTACTTTTCCCTTTCATTGATTTATGACATATGTGGAGGCCAAGGTACTATAAAGACCAGAAGTTATATAAAAAGAATCTGAGAAGTTAATAATGTTATTTTTACCTGTCTCCTAATATCTCAATAAAAATGCAGATAGAAGCCTGGGTGATTGAAAGGTGAAGTATCTGTCTGTGCTTTGCAATAGCTTGCCACAGCTTAGTGGAAATAATTACCTTCTGCACAGTAGTGGTGATAACCATGTGCTGCTACGATGACTGTAGTTTTCTTGGAGTTGTGCTTAGCAACAGCCCTGCATTCTTAATCTTCCTAGATTCAGCTGATTCACATTGATTTTTTTTTTTTTTATCAGGGTTAACTTTTGAGATAAAAAATCCACGACTTGAGATGTTCTAAAAATTATGCAGTCAACTTCCCCATGTGTGGGAAAATCACAAGGTCAGAACAGCCAGAGTGGAGGCATAGTTCTCATCCTGGGAAAAACAACTCTCTGGGCATGACAACTACCCTGCGGACCAGGGCTTGATTCAAAAAAGCAGATGTAGAAATATGTATTTCCAACACTGCCTTTATGCTATGGATTTATTTTCAGTGTGTCTTAACTTTTTTTTTTTGCTATCCAGTTAAAAAATAAAATGTAAAAGAATCCTGACTGCCTTGGGTTGATAGAAGCCATAGGTGAGCAAAAGGCACTTTTCTGTTCTTTGTTAGTTATGACAAAATAAAAAAAAACTTCCTGTCATAAAGTTGTGCAATAAAATATATTGCATGGTGATTTGCTGGTGTTATTATTTAATAGTAAAATATGCTGTTTTCTTTATGATAACAAGCCTTAAGAGAAGGGGTAAACCTAGGAAAAAAAGATTTAAAAAAAATTAACTCTGAAAGTATTAGATATTTTGTTGGGTGGGTTTGAAAAAACCTAAGAGTTTACAAGAAGAATGAGGGAATATTGTGCTTTTCATGGTCAGCTGGTCTCCATTCCACCCATGCATTTATTAAATGCTTTTTACTTTGTGCTTCATGTGACAGCAGATTTCAGTACATTGGATTAAGTAATGGACTGGATGTGGTATAAACCTTGGCAGCTCAAAGCGAGCACTATATAAGCTCTAAAAAGTCTGTTCTACTGTTTCCATTAGCCTCTATAAAGCGTTGTGATAAGATCAAGATATATAAGGTGATATATGTTAAACTATGCAGCCAGCTGGCTGATAGAGCTGCTGGAGTAGGATGACTGACAAAAGCTATTGTTAGTGCTGGCCAAAGGTGCTCCTTCCAAACCCCTCTTTTCTGTTGTTGCTTTCTGAACTTCACATATTAAAAAGTTTTCCCATTCAGTCTGTCCCCTAGGGCTGGGAATTTATTCTTTTTTCTTCACAGGATGGTTTCATTGAAAGCACTAAACTGATTTAAAATAAAACAAGTAGGATAGCATTTCCAGAATTATTTTTCTTGGGTTTTATGTTTCTGTGCTGTCAAACAAGCTGAGTTTTGAAGCTTGGTCAGAAACAATAATTGGCTAGGGCACTGTTTGATAAAACTTTGAAGGAAAAGAAAAATGTGCTTATCAGAAATCTAGTGGATTTAGTAATAATTGAGAATCTGTAATGAAAACATTTTTAAAGAAATGTTTATAAACATTTTATAAACAGGTTTATAAAGAAATTGACAGTGGAGGAAGAGTATATTAACGTGAAGGTAGCAGGAAGGAAGGAGGTGAGGCACACAGTGAGGGCTCCCTAACATCAATTTGTTTTAAGCTTTCTTTTGTCTAGTGCAAACTGAGTCATGACTGCTCTCACATCTGAAGTTGAGTGGTCAAACTATGTCTCTTGATGTCACAAAGATGGGTAGGGACAGGGATTCATGGCATGCTTTCTCCAGGCATCAAATGATGTTTATTTTCTAAGCGGAGGAGTATCTTTGTGCAATGGACAGCCAACCTGGGGACTCCTTGCCACTGGGGTCCCCTTGCCATGTGCTCAGCTCTGAGCTGTGTCTGAGCAAAGAAGTTTATATTGATTCAGGAGAGAATGCCACAAGAGCCCACAAGGTTTATGAAATGTGTAGAAATTACACCTGACTTAGAGTGCTGTTGGCTTGAAAATGATTGAATTCCAGTAGAATATTAGGGGGATGTATCTGTTTTCCTTGCCCTGTGCCCTGTCCTGGACATGTGCCTAAGCCAGGCAAACTTGTGGCTTGGCCCAATATGATTGTTACATTCGTGAAGATCTTGGTGTTAAGCAGTAAAAATGGTTGCGTTCAGCACACTTGCTTTGTGCCAGTAGCAAATCCTTTTTTTGTCCCATATTCAGGTAATTAAGTGGATGCTTCTTAGGTTGTATTAAACCACTGCGAAGTTTGGGATTCTCCCTGTCTAGGGATATGGATAAAGGAGAAAAATTCCGTGCAAAAATGAAGTAGTGAGTCAACAGTGCTCACCAATAGAGAAAGTGCTGTGCCCTTCCAGGTTTGTCTGGTGTAAGTCCACAGTCTCACACCAGAGAACTTCCTGGCTGAGCACCATAAAACTGTGCAGCAGGCCAAGGGTTCTGGCCTGGGCCAGCTGAATGGCTTGATGATTGGTGAGTAGGAGGAAGCCAGAACAGCCACGTGTTGCTGGAACAGAGGCAACATGTTTGGACTGAAACCATAGTCTTGGGCAGTTTGCATACAGCCTCAAAGCTCCTTCTGAAACATAACAGGGGTTATGTTCTCTGCTTTGCTGCTGCTGCAGATGAAGCAATGAGGTCTGTCACTTTGGGTCCTGCAGCTTCAGACTGCTGTCTCTTTTCCTTGAAGGCTGGTGCTGTGTTTGCTGCAGATTCCCTAATGTCCTGCGTGGCTTCTGTAACTTTGCAGCACACGTTTTCCTTTGTTTACTGCCCACTGACACCTGGAAAGCAATTATCTGTTTCTGTCCCTTGAGTGCCTACAAACCCCATGCTTTCCTGTCTCCCATGGTTGACTGCTTTTAAAAGAGACTGCTGTACCCATCAACAGGTGTTAGCAGCATCTGCTATCAACATGGCATCACCCTCTCCCCAGCAGCATTCTGCCAAAGAGCTGGCACTCGCTTCATTATGCATACTCCCCATCTGCATGCAGATTCACTTAGCACCTCTTGCCCTACTGGAACTGGCACGTGTCTCACTGTGGGCCCAAAGCCACCTAAACATATGGGCTCAGTCTGCTCCAAGTGTGTGCGGTGGAGACGGTACATTTGTAAAACAGGAACAGGATTCCCACGTAGGGAAGGTAGCGCAGCTCTCAGGCCCAGGACTCGCTTTTCAAATCTCCGTGGGTTGTGTGTGCTCTGATCTGTGTTTCTCTGGCTCCTTTTGGTATTATTCAGTGCTGTGACAACCGTTTAGATAATCTCATTTTCTCATCTCTGTAGAAGGCTTAAAATGTTTTTCCTATTTGCTTATTTTTTTCAAATGAAAATATTAAAAATCTGAATATTAATAATATATATGTAGAGGAGCCTGATTCCTGTGGGTAACACACTGTACTGAGAGTGTGTGATGGGTTTTCTTGGGTTTCTGTTGCATTTTATTGCTATGCTGTGTTTCTTATGGCTGTTGGAAGTGCAAAGGACTATAGAGTCATCTGCTTTAGCCCCTGTTTGTCCACTAATCCAGGTAACTTCTGCCCTCTCCCTTGCTGCTGTTTTTTTTTTTTTTTTCCAACACATCATTATGTGCCCATAGACCCTCTATTTGGCCTCTAAGCAGTTCTTGAACTTATTATGGACCAAAGTTGCAGTACAGGTTGGCAAGACTCAAGTTCTCTGGTTGCTCCTGCTCTCTCCCTTGTTCATACCCACTACAGTCCCTAGACATCCCACGGGACCAACCATCTGAGTAGCAGTGAAGCCTTCTCTGAAGTTTTTGACAAATATGTTGGAAGATATCCCCTGACTGATTTTCTTTTTGTTCACTCACATTTGGTTGCTCAGCAAGGATCCACTCCTTCTGAACATCCATGTGGAGCACACAGAAAATATGTGACACAGAGAAGGCTTCCTTTACTTTAAAGGCAGTTACTAGTGGTGTGATAATGCCTCATTAGCCCTGCTAGAAGGGGAGTTGTCCTGGTAGATGCCACAATAATCCCTACTGGATTCTTGTAGGCTTACCTCAGTGCTCATCACTTCTCCATTTTTTTTTTAATTTTGTGTTGTCAAAAATACTGTCCGTTGATTGCCAATTTCTTTTGTTAAATTTATTGCAGAACCAATCAAAAAAAAAATTAGGCAGTCTGTAGTAGCAGCATCATGTCTGATTGACTTTCCTGAGGAATTGGTGTTCCAGGTCCTGATTAGTGATTGTACTGCTTAGAAACTCACAGATTCACAGACTGAGATCCACAACAGAGCAGAAACTTTTAATGGGATAATATTGATCCAGTTGGGACCAACAGAGCTTGCAAGGTATGAATCATTAGGCAGTGTTTGCAAGGGGTGGCCCGGGCACTTTTGTTGTCCAGGCAATTTCTGATCATCAGCTGGATTTCTGCATTGACCTTTAAAATGGTACTTGTGTTAAATATCCATCTGGGTTCTGGTAGCAGGATAAATCTGGAGGACTCTAATGGACTTTTAAAATATATGTGATATGTAACAAAGCGTTGTCGAAATCTTTTGCATACTTACTAAAAGTACCCTTAAGACATTAGTGGAAAACCTGATTTTTCCCAAGTGAAATTGTGACAGGAATGAAATGGAAGCATTAGTTTCAACTGCAAAAAATAACCAGTGGATCAGACCGAGCAAAAGTGACCATATGTAATCCTGAATGATTCACCAGCGCTAGTATAAGCATTCAATGTGCTAGGTGGAGCTAGCATGACATTTTTAAATCAGCAAGAGAAACCAGTCCCTCTATAGAAGAACAACGTGTGTATGTATTTTAGATCAGTCACTACTAAATTAATTATAAGATTCACTCCACCTGCCAAAGGTCTGTAGTTGTTTTCCTTCAAGCCTCAGTTCAGATAAAGATTTTCAGTGCTCTTGGGTTAATATGTTCAGGCTGAGCAATTGCAACATGCCAGTGTATGTCCTGCAAAGGGACCTGGAGACAAGGTCCACTGCTCTGGCCAGCTAGAAAATGTTGGATTGATGCCTCAGCCCATGGCTGGAGCAGCAGCTGTGGCATCCTGGCAGCCTAGTGCAGGGCACATGTATGCTTGGGCAGCAGAGATCAGCACACCATGCGCTGTGTAAATGTCCTGAGCGTTGGCTTCTCTGCGCTGTTTGCCCCCTCTTGCTCTATAAGCTGCTGGCTAAGAAAGTGTGAAAAGGGACTGGAGAAGAGGACAGGGGGCCTCACAATATATAATGGGTGCAGAATGAGTCAGTGTCCTGCTCCCAGTGCCCCAGAAAAGGACCCTTGGGTGCACACAGGCTCTTGAAACTTCTAGGGAAAATGAAGAGTGCAGAGAGCTGTCCCCAGCCATCCAAGATATTATGCTGTGGACACATCAGAGAGATGGTCTCCAGAAGTGGAAGGAGTTAAGCTAGTGGTCTGAATGTGGGCTTGACAGGTCTGTTCATGTTGCTTGGTGTGGACCTTTGAACAGAAACCCAATTTATCAAATTTTGGCAAATGTATGGTATGGAACACTATTAGAATTTTTCCAACCCATAAATGAGTAAAATTAGTATGACTAGAAAATTTAACTTGAATATAAAGTTTTATTAAATTATTGGTGAAGAATTTCATTAGGAAGAAAATCCCTGGAAGGAACAAGAGGTGGGGAAAGGTGCCAGAAAGCCTCTGATGACTTTGGTGGCCTAATTGTGCCACTATGTGCTGGTGTTTGCCCATGGCTTTGTGGGTCCCAAGCCTGTGCAGCTCTAATCGCTGCGGATGGCACATGAACTCATCATTTGACACCAACTGCAATGTTTCTCCAAGAGCTATGTTAAAATTTTTTCCACAATATTTATATCTTCTAGATGACCACAGACATTGGTCATCATTGTTGCCTGGACAGACCTTCCTGTGTTTGGAGTCTGTGATGTTGCAGTCAGACACTGATAGGGTGTATGTGGCATTACCAATTTCCAAAGCACCTCCCAAATGTATATGAATTGTTAGGGCAGTTTTAAAGGTTGGGTTATAAGCTTAAATGATTAGACCAAAATAATTAGCCATGCCAGGCAGAACCCATGTTTCCCAGCTTCCCAGTAGCAATAAGAATTACTTTCCTGTTTGTTCAACAGGAGGGACAGGGCCTTGGAGCAGTAAAGTAGTAATTTCTTCTTATGATTTACCAGCCATCCACAGCATGTATGACCAGAGTGGAAGTCTAAATAATTCAGTCTCACTTCTTTAATGCAGCTCAAGTTAATGCAGTTATCACTACAGCAAAGCAATTGCCTGTGCTTCCCTTCCTGAAACACTTTGAGCTGCAGTTTGCCTGCACCAAGAAACAAAGGATCTCCTGCTTGCAGATTAGACTTTGTACCCATGTTTAATCCTTCTTTCTGCACCTGACTTTTACAAGAGTTTGTCTTTCAGTTCTCAGTTGGTCAGTCTAGCCACACTTTGCTACAGCCTGTTTTCAACTTGGTACCTTTGGCATTTTTATTCATAGCTGTTACCTTTGTTTTGTCACTGAAGCGGGAAGAAGCACCACCCGTCAGAACTGATGAATGATGCCTTTTCCTCCTTGAGAACTCCATTTTGGGATAGACTGGCTTCCATTTATAGATACCACAGTTGTTTATGGTTGTGGGGCTCAGCCCAGGTGTCTCTGATAGCACAGGGTATTCATTGTATTATGTTTATTTGATTAATTATTCCTGTGGTCCTATTTTCATGCTTATTTTTTCACATACTTTTGAAAATTTCAGAGAAATCAAGACTAAATTCTCAAAAATAGTTCCAGAAGGAAGCTTCAATAATTGTAAAACCAACAAGTTTGTTAAAGGCCGCTGAAGAGGGGATAACTTTCCATTCCCCAAGGTGTCCAAGCATTCTCTTTTGACTCTGTGTTAACATATTCATTGAATTCTGCAAACCCTTCTTACAGTGCAAATACTTCTATTTCTAAATCACAGGTATAAGCAGGGCTGTGAAATTCTAATTTCTAAATACAATAGAATATTTTTAAGCACAGCATAAATACTGATAAATATAAAGGAACGAAATGCTGACATTTTGAAGATACATAAACTGTTATCTGCTTCTAAACGGTCCAGGTCGCTCGGGTGTTTTTTGTCTTGCAGATGTGTTTGGAAGGACATATTTGTCTCTAGTGTCTCTAGCTTTTTCTTCCAGTGAAGTACCATTGAGATTCATATGCATCTCCTTGGGCAAACACTGAAGACTGGTCCTGTGATGTTTCCCAGTGAGCTGCTATAGCCTTGCAATGTGGATGGGATGCTAGTGCCTTCTCTGACGTTTTCCCAAAGCAAAGAAAGCTCAGGATTGTCAGCTACTGTGCTAATATGTGTGCAAGTGTTCAAAACTGCATGTGCTTAAGTTACTCCTCTTAGCTCTGGTGAGAGTTAAGTTTCTGAGAAAGCTGTGTACTAAAGCCTAGTGCCATTACTTCCCAGCCTCTGTGCTATCTGCTATTGCACCTAAACCCCTTCTCCATCTCTCTCTTCTGTCTGGTATTCCCTTTATATCAGTCCAGCATTTACAAAATGTAGACATATACAGCATTATGGTAAGTGCTCAGTAGCTATTTACTGGTTGGAGTTGATGGTTAAAACTGTAAAGTCATCAGTGGTACAAAATTTTTGGGAGCTGCTCTGTTAGACAGCTCGGAAAAAAATAATTCTGGAGAACTTTCTGGTGAAAGGCCTGGCATATCCCAGAGTCTCCCTAATTTATTTCTATCTAAGAGCTTGTAGGGAGTACAGAATTGGGCATTATTCTTTACATTTTTGGGTGTGTGAAATAACCTTTGAAGAGTGCTAAGATATATGTTGTTTGTTTTTCCTTGGAAGAAAATGTCAGTTCATGGTCTGTTCAGGAGCAGTTCACCCTACTGAGGACAGCTCTTACCACATGTTTCAAAATTGGGTGTAAGGCTCAAGAGGGACAATCTCCTGCCTGTGACTTGCACAGGGTATCTTGGCTCTGTCCAGTGCTGCTTCTGCCATCATCATATGCTGGAGTTCAGGTGCTTGGCTGTGGCAGTGTACATGGTGGCCCTGTGCAGTCGCTTCAATGCATGAAGTGCAGAAGTGAAACTCCAGCCTCCCTCCATCATCCCCAGAATTCTGAAATGATTGTGCCAACATTGATTTTCAGTACAGAAGCCCTTTCCTCCCACTTCTAAGGATTTTCTTGCACATCACATGAAGGATGTGCTGACTAGATGTCTGAGTTGCTTACTTACCTGTTACTAACCAATTCTTTGTAGTTGTGCAGCTTGGTAACATCAGATTCCCTAAAAAATGGACAAACTATTAGGAGATGGAGTAACCTTCATGCACTATATGAGTGTAGTAGAATAGTAATTATAAATGGAGGTTAGATGTTGAATTTCAGGAGTAGAGTAGGTTAATATTGTAACACAAAGAAGGTTGAGGTCAGTAGTCCGGATTTCTGAGCAGAGATTACCACAGTATTTTGCAGGGCTCATGCAAGTGATTTACTGGGTACAGCCTCACCCTGACAAGCCTCTCTCTGCCTCCTGCCTGTTTGTATTTTCCTTTAATCCTGCTCTTTTTGACCCAGAATTTGCTGTTTAAACTATCATTGTTATTCGTTATAAAGTCCCGGTAAGGTTGACATGCTGGATTCTCTTGAATGTGCCTGTGGTCTCATGTATAGTTGCTTGATTTGGATACTACACATATCCTTCACTATGGACACATCCACTACCTAAGATGTTTGAGTTTCAAAATGTTTTATAGTTTATGTCATTTTTCCTAGGGTATAAGGCAGGAATACAGTTTGAAATATGCTTCTAGAAGTTTCGAATAGTTGCAGTCAGATTTCTGATTTCCAAGGCTCTCTTTTTAAAAGTCACTGTGATTGTGCTTCTTAAGGTTTACAGTTATTTGCTATGCCTGTAAAGCCTTTGAGAAGGATTGTTTTTCAGTGTTTTTGAAATGAAGAGCTGTGACTCTAATTGGAATGCCCATTTTGATGGGACATACAATTTAGTACAATTGCAATGAGGATTTTGGGTCTTGAAGTTGTTTGTAGATGTCTTTAATGATTCAGCTGCCTATAATACAACACTTGACAGCATGATGTCTTACTTACCCTCAAAACTTTTTTAAAACAAAGTCGCATATTACCACAAGTCAGAGAAATGTACTTGCTGCAGCAAAGTGTGGCCCACTTGTACTCACACACAGGTACATAATTCCCAGTGACACATCTGGTAGCTGATGGTAAGGTGTGACCCTTCTGCCCTGGGTTTTTCACACCACACCACTCTGCAGACAACAGAATAACTCAAATCTGCATTTGTTTTTATGAACTTAATAGGCAGCTCTTGCCACTGAATTTAATTTTGATTGATCAGTCAGGTCTTTCACTTCAGAAAAAATAAAAAAAATGTCTGTACATAGAATATTTCAGTTCAGTAATTTGCAGGGGACCACTAGAATTCAGGAGAGATACTTGTAGCGATGTGATGGCACCCTGTCTTTCAGGCTATTTTTTTTTCAGAGATGCCTGACGTTAAACTGTACTTAACTTACAGTTTCTTCACCATAGTAACTTGTTTTGTCACTGTGTGCTCAGGCTAAAATGTCCATGTTACTAATAGCTTCCCTCATGGTGATAGAGGCAGGTGTCAATCAGGTTAATCCTGGTGCTTCCAGTGGGTTTGGGGACTCAAAGGTATTAACATGATGCTGTGTGATGCAAAGTGGATCTTAACAAGGTCCAGGGCTTTGTGTAACTCTGTCCTGCTCAGAAAAGCATGTTGTATATGACAACAACCACTTCTGAGAAAAAAGTAGAGACTTTTAATAGGGTGAATTCTCTGTTTAATAGACTTGTAGAGAGTCTTTCAGGTGATAGCCGTTTGGAGGACAGGGAAGGGAAAAGCTTGATGAGGGCTGGAGTTACTGGCATTGTTCTCCTTGAATCTGAGCTCTGACAAACCAGAGTATCCCAAGGCACACAGAAGACATTATTGTGAGACATGAAGATAGAATATGGGGGTTTTGGCAGTCCCACAGTCCACTGGCTGCGGCCCTGTGGCAGGAGGGAGGTGGCTGAGTCCTGCTGAACTCATCACAGCTTTAACACGTGTGGCACATTGAATTTCATAGTCACACAACTGCTGCCTCTCAGGAGAGCAGCAGAAGGATATCCTTTCTGCGTAACATCTGCTGCACCTGCTGCTGCTGTAGCCCTGTCCAGCATCCCTGTCCTGCGAAGCCCACAAGAGGGGTACCATGCACTTGAGGTGCACCAGGCCCTCCTGATGATGACGGGGGTTGTGTGTAAGATATGGCACAGCAGTGACCAGGCTGTCCAGCCTCACTCCCAGACACCGATGTGCAGGCTCTCCTTTGAGTAGTATCTTCCCTTCCTGGTGTGCTCTCCTTCCCTTGAGCAGGACAGGGCTCCTGCCTGGGCTTCTTGTCTGCCTGCAGATGGGTGGGATGCTGGGGCTGGAGCTGTGGGCGTTCGCATCTCCAACAGGCACATGTGAGCAATGTGCCTTTAAGACTAGCAGGAGAGCAATAGTATCTCCCTCCCTCCTGTTAATTGTAGCATGTTTTTCAGCCATGCTTTCCAGTCACATTCGCAGGCTATGAGAGGGAGCAGTGCTGGAGCTCGCTGCCTGGGTGCTGTCCGGACAGCGCCTGCTCGCCTCTGGTGTGGGGTGCCCGCAGGTGATGGGCAGCGCCGGGGGCTGCAGAGATTTGTGCCAGGAGCAGGAGTCCCGTTTGCCTGAGTTTCCGTGACACTGCTGGGCTCACCACAACACCCGTGCACCCTCACCTCCTCGCCTGCGTGGCTGTGGCCTCCAGCCGCAGGCCACCCCACCCCGGGGGACCCTCGCAGGGGCTCTGTGAGTGATGCTTTGCCGGAGCTTGGAGACCTGCAGCCAGCGATGCAGCGGGAGCCGTGCGGTGTCTGGCTGGGGATGCTGTGGGTTGCCGTGGGAATGCCTGGCTCCCTGAGCGCAAAGTGACTGCAACTTACTCGAGGTTGGGACTACTTCTCGGAGGATGCCCTGTGTGACTCCAGTCATTCCTCTCTGGCCTCAGCGTGAAAGATTTGGAATTGCTTGCTCACCCCTGCCAAGGGGGGACAGAGGTATAGGCCTCCAGAGGGTTAAGAACATCTGCCTTGATGCCAAGTGTTCGAGCAGGAAATAATCTGCAGAGATACATGTGCAGCAATTCAACTGCTGCTGCTCTCCCAGGCTGCTGCTGCTGCAGTTCGGTGTGTGAGAGAAGCTGCGCTGCTCGCAGAAGATGCTTTCTTGGTGTGTCCGAAGCACCAGGCGTAGCAGCAGAGCCCCGGCTGTCTGAGCTGGGGTAAATGTCTCCATCCAGGAGGAATTATGTTGACTTGCTGGCTCTGTCAGCTCACTGAGGTAGGTGCTGCCGCCTGTGCAATATGCTGTGATCTTTGTCGGGGGGATACAGTCCTCTCCTCAGTCTGGGCTATAAAATTAAGAAAAAATCTTTCAGTGGGAACAGGGTTTAATATGCAGCCTGATGCTGGACAGAAAGGCGTGTGTGGTTTTTGTGAGGATGGATGAGAGAGCAAAGGATACCTGAGTGATACCTTTCATGCCTGACAATAAAGTTGTTGCACTTAATTGGAACAAACTTGCCTTGCTCTCTGTGTAACACATCTGAGAGCTTTTGCTTCTTCCTGGCATATGACCTTTTTGAAGGGGTTGGCTGCAGTATGCTGGGTTATGCCTCCGTTCAGAAACAGGGACACAGTGCACTCTACAGGTCCCTTCATTCTGCTCCAGTGGGCATGGGGAGGACAGAGGACACCCACACAGAGAAAATGCTGCCAACAGGGAGATGGTGTTCTTTGGAGGAATGAAATTAAACTAAAAGGAAGAAAAGAGCTGCCCTTCTCTGAGGAAGAGGGGAATTTTAAGGTCCTAAGGGTTGATCTGGGCGTTTGGAAGTAATGAAGGAAATTTGTTTTTGAAGCAGTCTGTGTGAGTCTGGGTTTTGTGCTTTGCTTCCCCAGCTCTGTGGAGAGGAGTTTTGTGCATCTCTGCTGGCTGCTTTACCACCTGCAACCTTTGCTTGAGGATTTTTTGCACTAATGCCTCGGAGAGAAAAACTGCCAGTGCTGTCCAACATCCTTCGGCTCGTTTAGGAAGATGCCTGCTTGGGAAATCCCTAACAAAACCAGTAGCAGGTAGTGCTGATCCTTGCTCACCGCTGTGGCATGTGTTTGCGGTTTGTCTTGTGACCTCCGGTGGGAGCTTTGCTCTGTAAAGATTAAGCCGAACGGGAAGTTTTCAAACAGTTTTCTCTGGAAAAGCAGGGTGTTGGGCATGAGACACCCATCTGATTTGGTTCTCCTGGTTGACTCACATCGGTGTGTTTGCGTGTTGGCTCCTGAGCACGTGAGTGCAGACCCTGCTGAGGAAGCCTGGTTGTGCAGAATAGGTAGGTGTTGCACGGATGACGTGCCTGGATGACACGGAGAGGGGTTTGTGCATGATTCTGGCATTGCAGATCTGTTGAGCTAGCGCAGCCAACAGTGCCATTGCTGTGTAACAGTTTCTGAAGTGTTTCTGTGGCATCCTGGCAGAACAAATGTGTCATTCATAACTGCACTCTTCAGGAAAAAGAGCAGGACTGCACTGCAAATCTTTTCAGTCACTTTGTTTTCTTTAGTTGGGGATTCCTGACTGGAATGTGTTGCTACCTGAGCAGTTTGGTCAGTGTTTTTTATGGCCTCCTCAACTTCCCCAGGGCTGTTGTGCTGTGCTTGACTTGGCACTGGTATATTTCACAGGGAACTCTGGAGAAGAATCCCCATTTTTAATTGTAATTTGGGCCCAAATGCAGGCAAGAATGTGTTCCTTTTTTTTTTTTCTTTTCTTCTTTGCAAGAATAGGACACTTGTGCATCCTCCTTTGGGATCCTGTAGAGAAGACCTCTGCTGCTCTGCAAGACCTCTCTGTTGAAGGTGGAGGAGCAGAAGTGGATAGTGGATCTGTTGGATTTGCTGATGTGTATGAATTGAGAACCCAGGGATGGAGGCTGCCTTGGGAGTAGCTGCTCCTTTCCCTTCTGGGAAAGAGGATCCCTTCTTACTTACACACTAGGTAGAGCTGGGCAGCAGTGCTCCATAGCAACACTTGTTTCTCCCACAAAGAGAAGAAAAATCTCCTGGATTCACTCAGAGAGGTGAAAACACAAATGTGCAAATGCCCGGTGGAATCTCACTGGTTTAATACTGATGTAAGGTCATCTGAATAATTTCTCTCTACAAGAGCACTTATAAAAGGTGGTGAGTGTTAAACCACCCAATTGCATGTGGAGGAAACACTAGAAAAATTCTATGGTAGTCATCTCATTTTCTGCTGTTTGCACACAGGCAGAATGGTGATTAGAACTGAATGAATTAAAGTAAAATGCTTCTTATGAACATGCTATCAAACATCCAAATTAATTTGGTGATTGCTAGCAGCAACTGTTTTGGTCATCTTTGTCCCTATTCCAGCAAGTGCATTTTTCAAAAGTACTTTTGCAAAAACCAGCAAAATGTTGGGGTGTGGATGAGAATATGTGCCTTACAGCTGTACTCCCATCCACTCAGGAAATCAAACCAGTACATTTGAACTACTGATTATTTTCTAAGCAGCCTTTCTGGTAAGTAATGACGTTTTTCATTAAATTGTAGTTATATGGAAGTTGAAACCTATTTGCTTGAGTTAATAATGGTTATTTTAAAAAATTGCAATGCATTAAATGGGGGCTGGTCAGCATTGCACATCACATGCACGGTACTGGTACCTTCCTCTGTCTGACAGTCACATAACAGCCCACGGTGTAAAGTAAGGGCAGGGTGCTCCATGACATGCCCTTTGGGTGCCCTGCTGTAAGGTGGGGCTAAGCTTGGCATTCCCCTGGACCCAGTGGTGACGTGGCAGCAGCACCAGCACCAGGATCCCTGTGGGATTTTCCTCTGGAGACAAATGCCTGGCCTGATCCATCAGGTCCTGTACCTGACATGTCACGCTGGGACAGCTGGCCAGATGTGTGCTGCTTGTCAGCCACAGGTAATGCAGGGAATGAATCACAGACAAGTGCAAAGGAAATACATTGAAGAACTGTTTGCTAGGGAGTGATTTCCTCAGTCTCTATGGGGAGGTAAATGAAGGACAGTGATAAAGTGCCTGCAGTCTTTTAGTGGCCAACACATTTCTATGCTTTGGTTGCTGCTTGTAAACTAGCTACAGGTGACCAAACCCTGTGGTCCAGAAATAGTTCAGTTGGACATAAAACTGTGCCTTTCTAATGGTGCCTGGACTATTTTCAATACTCTGTGCTGCTGCATGTGAAATCTATCTGGCTTTGTAGTGCTTAAAATGTGTTCATGGTATGTGATGGCATCAGCCTCTTCTTAGTGAATGCAGATATTTATATTATGCAAAAGGTTTTCTCACTTTGCTGCATTCAGATGATGGCTAGAGATACCATTCTTGTTAGATAAAAGATTGAGTCTGACTTCAGAGGTGAATTCAAAGAGCAATTTCTATTTAATATATATAGCAGCAAATAGGAACAAAGCTGCTTAAAGATTACTTTAATGATGAATCATTATAGGGTTCTTACCAGTCTGAAAAGCCATAAAAGTCAAAATGGAGTGCTAGGATTTAGTTGCTTATAAAATGCCAAGAAAAGGACCTGTATTGTAGTGGGGGTTTTACGCCATGTCAAAGTAAAAATGTTTTGAGGTGCAAAAGTATCAAGTGACTTTCCACCTCAAGGTAAGAGGCAGCTGTTACCTATTGTTTAATGTTCTGGAAGGTTATTTCCTTTGCTTGTTTGTCACTCTCAATACTTATTTTTTTTAAGCCCCTGATTCCTCCCTGCTCTTCCCTACCCTGTTTCAGGACAGATGCTGTCATAATACTTTTCTTTTGAATGCTATCATTTTTATTACTAATCCTAATTAAAAGCTGTAACTTCTGAAAATCAGATTAATTTGAACCGTCAGCCCAATACAAACGCTGTAATCATCAGAGATCGTAAAATGTTCAAGGGACCATAATTTTACCACAAAGCTGGGGTGGCATGTGTCCAAGGATCTTGCTACTTTTGTTCAGATGACATGGATTGTGATGTGTGTGCTTCTGCGCAATGCAGCACGAATAGAAGCGATTCGTCCCTCAGCTGTTGAATTGCTCGTTCCAGCCATAAGTCAATAAACATTAGGGAAATTATATCACCTCTCACAACACCAAAAGACTCTTTCCTCTCTATATTGTATGAATTCTGTGGTTTCTGCCTAATAGATAAGGGGGAAGATAGAGGTGGGAAGTTGTTGCACACTGGAATTGCACTTTATTTGTGACCTAGGTGGTAGTGGACATGATACAGGTAGCCCCACTGTCACCCAAAGTGTTTCCATCCTCAGGCTACAGTCAGTGAAATCAGTTTGCATAGACACTAATTCAGCTGGTTTGATCTCTAGCCAGGATACATGTTGATCATCACCTCAGTCTCTCGGGCAGTTGGATGGATTTTATGAGGTTCTGATAACCTCAGACGGTTAGACCAATTTTTAGTCTTTTTTTTTTTTTTCCCCACAGTTAGTAGGTAGCAAATAATTATTTTTATGTCCAAATGAAGCAGTGGCAAAGTTGATATCCTTGCTCTGTCCCAGGTTTATTTATGAGGTTGTGACATTGGGGAATATCTCACTGGTCATTATGGATGCAATTTCCCAGCACCCAAAGACAGGAAGGTGTTAATCTGACTCTGCAAACATTTATCTTGTGGTTTGTGGTTTAGACTCATCACAGCAGAGGAAAATGGAGCTATGAGGGAGGCATTACCCCTATTTATTTTAGGAGTCTACTATAAGATGAGCTGTATTGCAGGCTAGAAATGCCCAGTCCTTTTTAGCCATGCAGATGGAGAGTGTGCAGCTGCCTTGGGGAGGATGGTTATAGCATTAGATAAGACGAATCCCGTGAAGGCTGATTTCGGTCCCACCCAGCCAAGTGCTCAGCTCCACCCAGGTTGTTCCAGGCTCCTTTTAGGGGTTTGGTGGACATGAGAAGCACAGTGGATGATCCAACCCTGAAGGTTTAACTCTCTTTTACTGAACTTGACTCTCTGTCAATCCATTTCATTGAGTGCGGCTGTGAAATGTATACTGCTGGTTGACATTGAGCATCTCTCATATTTCTGCTCACTGGAACCTGGTATTACTACTTGACTGTAAATACAGTCTCTTTGATTGGTACTACAGTCTGTTCTTTTTTTCCCAGTGTTAAATACAAATAAAATCTTCCAGACTTGTACATTCTAAACTTTCTGGTGAAACCGAAGCAGGAAAATTGTCAGTTCAGAGACTGACATGGATGTTATGTGTTTGTGTCAAGGGGCTCTGTGGATCTCCTCCTCCTGTCCCCTTCCCCATCACCTTGATTGTAGGGAGGGAGTTACTGTTGTGGAGACATCACTGGTAGAATGACATTTGTCCCATAAAAGATTTTGTATCTGGAATTTAGCCAGCAGGCTCACTTCAGCCAAAATGGGGAATTCAGGAGTGTCTTCATTCCAAGACTTGCAGCATTTGACCATGAGTGCCTAGCTCTCTTCTTTTTCAGCATATGCAACGTTCAGGAATCTCTGGGTGGACATGTGTGATTTTATAACAGCTATTGCGTGCAAAGGAAAAAATAAATAAAACAAAATTGCAGAAGCATATTAATTATCCACAGTTTAATGTATATAGTGGTTTGCAAACAGTTATTGTGGACATTGTTATCTGAAAGACTGCAATTTTAATAGTTCTAATGGGGGCTATTGTAGGTCTACTGAAACTCTTACAGTTATGGTTTAATTTTAATATGGTCTCTATTTGGAAAAGCCTGTACTTTAAGATTTTATGGTACCCAGTATTATGTGCTTGGCTTATCACAGTGAAATCATGCTTGAATGCTGGAATGAATGTGAGTATAGCTGTAGCAGGAAGGACTCTTGTCTTGATAACTTACCCAGTTTTAAATGTTAGTTATCATCTCTGCCTTCTAAATTTGTGTGCAAATATAAAACCTCATGTGAGCATGGAAGCCTGAACGTTGTGGTGTCATTATAGCAAATGCTGTCTAGCTGTGATTCTGTAAGACTCACATAATTGTTAGGATCATGTTGTTTGACCTCCTGATAACACAGGCTATAGAAAAATTCACTCAGCAATTTCTTCTTGCCTTTTAGAAGCATAGTCAGACTTGTTTAAAGAGTGCAGATAACTGGGACTCAAAGGTGTCCTGAGGGTAGTTGTTTTGGCAAGTAATTATTTCCAGTGATGTCAAAAAAAAAAGAAGAAAAAAATCCAATCTGAGTTTATTTCCTTGTTCCATATGTTGAGTCGTCTTCTTCATTTGTCTGCTTAATTGAGGAGCCTGCTAGTAATGGAAATTATTTCCCATGATGTGGACAAATCATTGTTCATTCTTTTTGCTAAAGCGATCATATAATTTAAACTCTTTCCACACAATCTGTTTTCAGGCCCTTAGCCCTACGCATTTCTCTCTCAGTTTTTCAGAATCTTTTTGAGCTATGGACATCAGAGGTGGCTATTCTGGGAGAGCAGAACACTGCATTTTATTAATATTCTCACTAAAGCTGTATGCAGAAACAACATCATATCTAACCTTGGACAAAATTGCCTTTCTTCAAACATCTAAGTGTGTCATTACATCTTGTAGCTCCAGCATGGTCCTTGTACATCATGTTCCATTTATTTGCCCTGATTCCCATGTATATTTTGAAGTCTCTGATTTCCAACATGCAGCCCACCCCTTTGTAAGTGGGGTAGATCATTCACTGTTGCATTCTTTGATCCTAGGCAAGTAGACTTGTGCTTTACTGTGTAATAGTGTCTGATCTTTGACAGGGCTGGGTGTATGAAGTGGCTTGGGTTGTTTGGCTGTAGTCATCTGAATTTGGCAGTATTTATAACTTAAGCCTGTTTCGAGTCGCACTGGCCTGAGAGACATGTCTCTGTAGGCCCAGTTAAAAGCACTTCCATTCACTGATGGTTCCTCATTAAAATTACATCTTGTCGATTGTCAGTGATTTTCAAAGTGTTCTGTAGTAATTTCATGTAATGATACTCTTACAGTCATGTGTGGTGTGTCACTGAGCTCTTTGCAAAAAACCAAGCCTTTAGTGCTGGCACAGCTGCTTCTCCCCCACCCTTCTGCCCTGCTTTTTGAAGTGTACTGAAAATCATCTTGGGCTTATCCTAGAAGGGTGGCTGAGGTTCCCACCGCATGCAGGTACATGGTGCCCTGCCATCACACCAATCTCTACTGGTTTTGACTTTCTGGTGGCCACTGGGTGATGTTTTCCAGAAGAGAGTGAACAGATTACTGTTGCTGTTGAAGCCTTCAGAAAATCACCCATCTCCAATATAAAACAAATTTCCAATTTGGTGTTTGAGCACTCTTCTGTTTCCCAATGTTTTCTCTTGGTTTTGGGTTTCTTGATGGTTTTTAATTTAATTACTTTCATTTCATCCCTTAGGAGTTCAGTCTTCTAGCAATTGCTCTGTCATGTTGATCTGTGGCTCATGTCCAGACTGGATAACCATCCTGACCACTTACAATTGTTTGAGTAATTTATCCCTTTGCGGTCTGCCAAAACCTCTCCCGTTCAACTCCTCAACTCACACTGCTGACATCTGGGTCTTTTCCTCAGCTCAATCATCTTTTTCCACTGCTCTTCTCTTGTACTTCCCTTCTAGCACAAATATGGAGTAAAACCTTTCCTGCTGTGATTGGTGTGGTGGTAGTTTTTTATTTCCCATCCTCTCAATGCTCACCCTGGTATTTCTTATTCATTTAGCACCCCTCATCCCCGGAGCTCGATGATTCCACCTTGATTACTTTTTTTCTCTCTCATTTTACAATCTTCATTTTTTAATTTTTTTTTCTTGAACAGTCCATTTCTTTCCTTGACATAACAATTACTGACAGGCTGGTATCCTGTCTCCAACAGTGGCAAATAGCAGATGCTTAGAGAATAATATAAGAAACTGGGTGAGAATATAATAACCCTGATATATCGTGCCAGCAGCTGTCAGTATTACGTATGCCTGACTGTGTTGTGGATGTGTTTAAGCCCAGCCTGGTGGGGATATAAAGACTAAAACAATGTGGATGAGGAAAGGATGGCAAATTTTCTTGCGTAATTGACTCTCTCCGAGAGTGCCGCCCTGTCCTTGCCTGGTGTATCTGCTTAGCTCAGGAAGCCACAGCAGCCCTGTGCTCGTTTCTGAGCCAGTCCCAGGGTTCTTCAGCAGAGTTCCTCACACCTCGTGGAGTAGGAGCTTGTGTTTCTCTTCCTTGGAGGCTGCTTGAGGAGATGATTGCGTTATGGCAAGACGAAGGGGGAAGTCCTTGTGTTTGGTTATGAGCCATTATATGATTGTGCCTATGATAAGCTGGAGGTGTGATGTTGGAAAAAAAATTGTGGAAATCATGACCACATAGAGGAGGGAGAGACCCAAAACAATATCCCTCACCTCCAGAGAAGTTGAAGTTGTTGTCCTGCTTGCCTCATGGCAGGGCAGCCCAGGAGCAGTCCCAGCATGTAGTCAGGGTGCAGGAGACTGGCAGCGTGGGCTGTCCCCAAGCTGCACAGTGGCTGTTCTCCACCAGTGATTTAGAGATGCAGGGATTCCCAGACCACACATGGGGGGGTTGTGAGGGCTACCAGGATGTCGATTGAGCTATGGTGTGACATTGAGGCTTATTCCAAGAGCCAGGGTTGTTGGAGGATGTGTGATGGGTGGGGGATTTTTCTGTCTGCATCTTCATAGTTACTTTGGGGTTCATTTTTTATTTCCAGATTATTTGTTTTCTGGAAACTTCTCTGGTGTTCCTTTAAATCTGGAATGGGGTCTGAACTGTGTGAAAGAAGTAAAAAGAAATATAGGAACTTCAAAAAATGTTCAGTTTGAAGTTGCATTTTAAAATATCTCTATTAGCAAGTAGTATATATTACCTAGGGTACCGAACAGCTAAACCAGAGGAGTGATGTTGCAGCAGGCATTAGAGCTCTAACTACTAGTTTTTCAGTTGTACACTTCCTCTGTCTGCTTCAGCAGCCAACACACCATAGTTTGATTTATCCTCATCTGATGATCAGCTTTACTGGCAGAATGATTTTATTTCAGAGTGATTTTTTTCTTCATGTGCTATATGTTTTCTTTTGTGGTGGCTACTTTGTTCATTACTACCTGCAAAATTTTTGGAGAAATTGTGGAAGTTCCTTAGGATAACATAGGACCAAAGGAGAACAGAGGCACTTTATTGACATGACTGTCCTTCAGTACCCAGCTCTTCACTGTTTGACCTCACCAGTAAGGATAAGGGTGGTTCTGCTCTTTTAGGTGAGTCTGTAAGTCCCTACAGCTCTAACTGCTCCAGAATACGCCATGTGATTTTTTTAATAAGATCAGATGTTATTTGCCCTGTCTATTTTTAACCCTTCTCCTCCCAGAAGCAGAGGAGTGCCCATAATGAGCTATTCCAAGTGATCCTAGCAGCGGTTTGGGAGGACTTTCAGGAGAACTGGGTGAAGCACGCAGTGTGCCTTTCCCAGATGGAGGTTTCAACTTTGTACAAAGTTCTTTGTGCCAGAGCTCAGGAGTGTGTGCATATGTAAATTAGCTTGCTATAAATTCAGGGAAGAAAGGCACATAATTTCTTTGATGCCAAAAGGAACCATATCTAGAGATTCAGGGTAGAAATATGCCTACCGATATATGTTTTAGTTCTGTATAAATCACTGGTAAGTATAGCACACTCTATTCGTTTAGCAAGTGACAGTGTTATTTAGGGGGACTACGTAACAGTCACAAAGTAATAAGGACTGCCTGAGAAGAAAATATGTGTTAAAGCTCTTAGGTGTAATGCTAATTTAAATAAAATACGTGTTCTATTGGGGCTATAGAATATTTCTCTTAGAAGTCTTAAGTATATTCAAGCTGTGGATGCTTAAAAGTTGGTTTTCTTCAAAATAAAGATGCCACTATTATTTAAGAACATTTAGACTCATTTTTAGGTTGGGTTGATTCATTCTGTTCTTAAAAGAATGTTTTATGTGTTATCTTAGCAGTAGGCACAACTGTGCTTATCCAATGTATGTAAATGCAGTCCAGCAGCATATACCCCTACCCGCAGTAGAAAGCACAGGGAGCTAACTCATGTCCATCATGTTGCCAAGTTAGACCGTGTTTCAAGTTAGGCTGATGTGCAACAGCATTGTAAGCAGTTATTACTTTAATTGTCAATGCTGATAAAGGTTATAGAAAAGAATGTAACTCTTTCTAAAAGCTGAATAAAAATAAATGTTGCAAAAAGAAATGTCCTAACTTTATATTAAGCCAATTCATAAATATGCCTAAAGGTAACAGCCTTTCTACCTGGTGTGTGAGTGTTATTGCCCTGTTCTTAATTTTTCTAAAGGTTATTAATTGTTGGACACTGTACTGTAAAATCCTTTGCTGAAGTAATAACCTTGTGCTACTTGCACAAAGTTTGGTTAGATTTAAGTTATTGCTGGCATCTTGCAGTGCAGATGCCTTTTAATCATGATGTGAATACTAGAACAAACAAGTCTTTTTAACATTAAGTACTCTTTATATATTAAAAGGTAAGTGTGTGTTCTTTAATGTTTTAAGTATTGGAATGTGGATCAGAGCACAGCTATGATAAAAGGTTGCTATACCAGCCCATGGGAGTGCTGGATGAGGTCTCCTTCTCAGGCTGAAAAGCAGGATTTTTTTCCAAGGTGAGATGAAATGTTTTAGTTTGGGGTGAGCCATGAAATAATAGATGCTATTAACTGTGGATTTAAACTTTGTCCCTGGCTGCTGCTGGCTGTAGATTTTATGATAGTTCTCATTTTATTTCTCCAATGTGTGTTGTGCAGTTTGTGTTAATTTAGTCTGTCAAAGTCTGCTGGAGAGACTTGGCTCATTGTGGGCTTCCAGGTAGTTTTCTGAAGGAAATAAGGTATTTTTCCGTGTTTCTTTCAGCTGTGCAGAGCAAATACTGTATCTTCCTACAGCACTGGAGTGTAACCTCCTGTGCATTGGGAAAGAGCAGATTACTGTGGCAATGATGCTAATTTGGGAGAAGAGATACCCAGGAGGGCAAGTGTCCTCCCCGCCTGCTGAAGCAGTAAGCTCAGTGTGATAATTGGGATTCCTTCCATAGCTGTTTGGACTGCTTGGGCTCATGTGACCCCTTGTCTGCTTCTCCTCACCTCTTAGAAAATATGGTTTCAAAGGTCACAGTGGGTTTTTTTAATATGTATCTTAGGAAGAGGAAATAGATTGCCAGGATTTTTTTTATCATTCTGCCATGTAAACTCTTCAATAAATGAATATAATGTCATGTGTGTGTAGCAGGGTGAGAGTTAGTTGTGCTGTTGTCCCAAGCCATGAAAAGACACCTGGGCATGGATAAGCAGACCAAGGAGGATTCTTACTGTTTCATAACTGGAATCACACATTTCGGTTTTCCTTTTTAACCTGACATTTTTAAGTCTATCCAAACTTCAGGGTGTTGTTTTGACAGTAGACTGCTTAGCATCAACACTCTTCCTGAGGGTATAAAGAGCTTAACTGCCTGATATTTTTTTTTTAATTGAAATATATCTCTTTAATGTTTGGAGGTATTTTCAAATTTTTGATATCAATGTTTTTTCAATACATTAGGAAAGTTCATACTTCACTGATGAATACAATGTGCAGCATGTTGATGTCCAACTGTTGCAGAATGACTTGCAGAGCAGTGTACAGTGACTGTGCTCATCTTGCTGGGAGTTCATTGCTTCCCCAGTACTGACATTTTGAAGTGGGGAAAAAAAAAAGGAGGAAAACAAAGAAGACATTTGTTTCATGCCATGCAGTGGAGCTAATTATGCTGGTGTCAGGTCACAGGTGGCTCTGTGCTTTTCTGTCAGTTTTGCTGCCTGTCCTAAGGCATGTGGGCATGCATTTTGCTGAATGAACCTATCTGACCAGTGAGGTCCAGTGCAAACTTCCCTTAACTGTAGTTGCCTTAACTGTAGGTAAAATAGTGTAATGGAGAACCGAGCTGGTATCTGTGCCTGGCCCAGAAATGTGCTGTTTGCTTAATGTTCATGGATTTCACTTTGTGGAGCCCCTCCTGGGAGGGATGAAGCCAGAAGTGACCTGCCATGTCTGTAAGACAAGCAAACACTTCAGGTTTTGTGTAATGCTTTCTAGTAAGCCTCTACTGCGCTGTCCAAAGGATCTCATTAAGTCTTTACAAGCTTAGCTAGTTGCATAGCTTTAATGCTCTGTTTGTCATCTGGTTATTAGCTCTGGCTGAAGGAAGAACTAAATCCAGAATCCAAATGAAAGGCTATTCATGTATCTGTATGAAACAAAGAAACAAACCCCAATCTCTTTAGCTTAAAATTATGTTGCTCTACAGCTGCATCAGTGGTTTCATGTATAGACTGTGTCCTAAGCCATGGATTCCAGAAGATAACAGTGTTCAGGAGGTCACTATCAGCCACCTCACTGCCCCAAGCAATGATGAATTCAGAACCCTCTGTAGAGCTTGAAAGTGAGTTTACAGCATTTTCTTACATTGGTAGAGAAGACTGAATCTCCCAGAGATGAGTAAAAAGCTCACAGGAAACACTTTGTGAATAATAATTGTAGAGCTGTATTCACCCCTGAATTTTGTCTTGAGATTTCTGTGCACACTGAGATAGAATTTTCCTCCTCACTACATGTTGCTCAGGGACTTCTTTTCTGCTTCTGTCTGATTGAGGAAAAATGAGAAAACACTTAAATCGAACACTAGACTTCCTAATGGTATGAAAAGCATCCTAAGGGGCTGTATGTATGTTGTAATGACAGTAGTTTCTTTGAAGATGAGTAGCTGAGAGGTCAAGCTTTAAAATCTTGATACAATTTTCAAAGATAGCTCAGTTTATTCAAAATGATAGATTTTTGTCTGGAGACAAAATAGAAGAAAAGTGTGAGGCTTCCTCTGATACTTTTTTTTCTAAGAGGATAGGAAGAGTTAGCTTCTTTTGGACAAAAGGCCCTGTTATGTCCTTGTTATCTCCTTCTTGTTTTGCACAAATGTAGATGCTGACTCTGGAAAAGATGAAAATCCAAGAACAAATTACTGTCTGGAGTTGTTGCTCCTATCTTTTCTAATAGCTGTGGCTGTACTGCTATAAAGAAATCCATTACAATGGCAGTGTTGGGGTATCTGTAATTCTGGCAATGCATTAGGTTTTTAATGACTTCTGAGGGTAGATTGACTGTTTGTTAACAGTTCTTGGGCTATCAGAAAAGCTTTTCAGAGTGCTCAGTGTTTACAGACTTTATAATCTGTTTCCTGGGGTTTGGAGCTGTTACAGCTCATGGCAGAGCTCTGCAAAGGGTTGACATTTTGGGTGATGTGGTTCATTTCTGTGCAATCTCCGAGCCTTATCATAGAATATAACATCTCCAGGTTAAACATTTTCCCATTTTGGTGACTGTAATGGGGATGGTGATTGCAAGTAAGGAAGCAAGGACATTAAAAAAGGAAGTTCAGTGTGGATTTAGACAACAAAAGCTACATAATATTTACGTAGCAGCTACCTCCTCTTAAATGAACATCCTATGCAACAGCATCTCTCTGAATACCAAATAGTGTTTCCCTGTACCAGTAATAGTTGAGGGGGCCTGTGAGTCCCAAGCTACTGAAGGGTTCCTGAAATCAAGACATTGAGTCTTTCAGAATAAATATTTCCCTACCTGGGTTTAAACTGTGCGATTATTAGCAGCACTGAATAAATGTGTGAAATCCTGGAAGCTGTGTGCAGTGTCCTACCCAGAATGGTCCTGTTAGCTGTGAAAACTTGACATACAGCAAGGGGTTACATCCTCAGGAGCCAGAGTCTCCCACACAGTATGTGAAGAAGGAAAGAGAGGGTCTGACCCTCAGTTACAGGAGCTTCTCAAGTTTGTAGCTGAATACTTACCAGAGCCAAATGGAGAAATATCTCCTTTGTCTCAAACTATCTGGAAGTGTCCCTCAAAACAGCTCTATCCCATTCTGCCTTACATTCAAAATAAGATGATAAATTTGTTTTCTGTCTCCTGATTGCACTCAATGAAATGCACAAATGCTGGCAGGATGAGACTGTGTATCATGTTCTGAATGAGAAATAGTCTTTCTTTTTTATTGAGAGCCTTATTTTATTATTTAATTATTGCATGACAAGGGTTTGTCTGTGCTCATAATAAGGCAGCGATTTAATTGAATTCTCAGTTTTATAGCCAGGATCTAAACAAGAATTACTAGAAGGTGTTTCTTATAATGTTGACAATTCTCCTTTTATAACATTTATTTATAGGCATTTCATGGCTAACACAGATGTATGTACAGAAATAGTACATATTTATAGACTAAGTCTATGGTTTAAGGCACATAAGCAGGCCTTGCCTTTAGTAGAATATTTTCCTGCATAAGGACTCTGATTTTAAATAGTATGGATAATGGTGTCTTTGCTATCTGAAGACTGTATGGGTATGACTCATAGTGTCATAAATACTACGGCTATTACAGTGAGCATCCAAGTGAAATTACACAAAATTATATATTTGCCAGGGTTCTTTTCTCTAACGGCCAAACTTCAAAATAGAAAGCTTTATTATGCATTTTGATGCATTTGAACTACTGAATGTTCTTGCTGGCCCACTAGACAGTTTAATAGGGCTCCTGAACATCATCAATAATTCATGCATCTCTTAAACAAGGATGTAGTACTTGTTGTTCCACTATAATCTAGGCATACGGTATTCTGACCTACTATAGGATGCTCAGGAGCACAGTCAGTGCTGGCCCTTGACCTTATAGATGTGCAATGTTCTTGGATATGAACTCTGTGTGGATGATGCCCCCAAACAGAAAACTATCCCCTTTGCCATTACCACAACTGTTGCTTTTCCTGAAAGAGAGACAACTGTTAGCCAAGGATGTGGTGGACTTCAGATGTAAGTGTGGTGACTTGTTAGATGTAAGTGGCATAAATCACTCCCAGAATATGACAGTCAGTGCTTGCTGGACCAAAGATGGAAAACTGATGGTCCAGGTAAAGAGATGTGGAGGAAGCCCAAGCTGGGGTAAGTGAGGGTGCAGGTAATATTAGCAGAAATAGGAGTGTCAAACTGGAATGTATTGTTCTAGTTCAAGACAGAACTGAAAATCCAGTGATTATTTTATGATATTTTAACTGATACTTATGAAGAAACCTAATGGGATATGATTTCTTTTTCTTTTGAAGTATGTCTTTGACTTTATGGGTTCTGTTTTTATTTTACAGCACTGTGACACCCCCTCAATACCATATCCAAATAGAAGGTTTTAGAATCAAAGAGGGTGAGAAGGGCTAAGGGTGAGTTCAAGGAAGGCTGTCCCCAAGGACCTATCCTCTTGACAGGACTCAGGGAGTTCTGCTGGCAATGCTTGCTGTCTTTGATCTTATTTTACCATTGAGAGCTGAAGCATGTAAAGCAGTGAAGCATGATATGTCTAGCTCTGCATCTCAGCAGAGCTAAGAATTGACTGTGAGTTTCCTGGACAGCAGTCCAGGCTTTTCTTGCAAGAACCTTCATCCTTTAAACTTGTCACATTGGGGCATACACTCTTGTCTCTACAAATAGAGTAAGAAGGTACAAAGAGCTCAGAATTAAGGGTGTTGCACAGGCATTCCTGAAGGTGATTAACAATGTTATATTTAAATCATAATTTGTTGCACAAAGAGCAGTAACTTGTCAGATAAAAGCAAGAAAACACTACGTATAACTATTCAAGTGTGAGTTTTGCTGTTGTTGGAATGAGTCTAAAGTCAAGACCTGATTATTCTTTGTCAGACCTCTAAGAAATATCTCATCTGACTTCCTGAGTTCTGTATTTGCTGTCTGGAAAATGGCCAGATTGTGCCCCATCTTTGTTCAGGATACAGATGAGTGTGAAGAACACCATAGCTATGCAGCTTTCAGGAGTGAAGCAAAGCTACAATCCCCAGGCAACTGTGAGCTGTGTTGGTTTGAAAATAGCTTTTTTTTTTTTTTTTGCAGCTAGCTTCAGAACTGGTAATACAGCACAGTGTTGCACCCTGCCAGCATGATGTCTGTGTTCAGCGAGCTGGGGAACAGCAGGAGTCTGCTCAGCTCTGTCTGATATTGCTCAGGTCTGGGGGAGATGCAGTTTCATCATTAATGGTGCTGTGTTCCTTTTGCCTTAGGCGCAGGGTTTCTAGCAAAAATGGGCTGGAGCTCCCATTTTTCCATCCAGACTGCAATAAGGTTAGTCCTAACAAAGTGCAGCTCATTCTGGAAATAGTTTTCAAGTGGTGGGTGTGTTTGAAAAGAAAGATGATGGTTCTTCACTTGTTTTTTGTCTGTAATGATGGCATTAAGATTTCAACATTTCTCTCTTAACTGCTGCATTTCAGTGACCTTTTTCCTCCCGCTGGCTGTAGCATTTGGCCTGAGATGAGAATTCAGGCTCTGATGAAAGCGGATGATGGTGATTACCAGTCATCTTGTGGTCACCAGTGAGAAAGGTCTGGTTGTTCCATTCCAAGGGTTATTGTGCTTTCTTGTTTAGGATACTCAACCTGAGAAAACCTACTTTATTATTAGGCTGTCAGCAGGGCACTTGAGATCATAGCTCGTGTACCACACAGAACAGTGTTCATCACTAGAAGTTGGAAAGCCTAGTACTTGAGTCTACAGATCAAATCTTGTTTCCAGGATGTTTGAATCTGACAGTGGAGCTGTGAGTCCCCACTGATTGTGGCTGAACTTTGATCAGTTCTGCCTCCGTTGCCTATTATGTGTCTGGAGCATCTGCGTGTACAGTAGTACAGGTTTTGTTGGTGTTGCCCAAATTGCTCATCTCTAGTGAAATACCTCTGAAACGTGGCAGGGTGATACAGTTTCATAAGGAATTATTTTATCCCTATTTTCCCCTCTCATCATCATGACAAGTGCTGGACTCCCTCCAGACTTTCAGTGGGCTACAGCCTGGGACCCTCTTTTCAGATCTGTTTTCTACTTTATTTCTTAGTGTCATGTTTTGTTTCCATGGAAACTCGCCAACCTACCTCAAATCATAAGACTGTCAGGTGCATAAACAATGCTGTCATTAATGAGCATTCTCAGGTCTGGACGGTGGCTTTTTGTGTGTCCTACCAGGCAGGCTTTGTGGCAGCAGGAGAGGCTAAGTGGCCACCAAAACTTGATGGAAGCCTGCAATGCTATGGAAGAGGTGGTGGAATGAGCTGCTGAACCCTTGGAGATGAGTTTTCTCTGGTTGGTGTTCCTTAAAGCTGTTGTGCCCAGAACAATTCTGTCTGTAGGAAAGGAAGTATGTTTTGCCATTGTCAAAAGGATGTGCTTGGGTTACATGTAAAAGCCTGTGTACAAAGTTCACATTGAAAAGGACGCATTTACAACAGTAGTAAAAAAGTTAAATAAAAAAAAATGTTGTTTCCAGGAAAATGGATTAACCACAAAGTGTACCTCAGCGTGAGGGCTTAACTTCTATCACTGAGCATGGAAAAATGACTGTGAGATATCAAGGCAATTTCTGTGTCTGTATTGCTGGGATGAATAGGAACTGTTGATTGGCATCAATTTTTACCCTTCCTGCTTGAACCCTGGCATAAGTGCTCATTGCAGTACCTTCCTCCTTTCAGTCCCACCCATACTGTTGTCATTGAAGGAGAACATCAGTAACAGAAAAAAGCTTACTATTAAGATGTAGAGACAAAAGTACTGTGCCTCAAAGAGTAGTTTTTGCCTTCCTGCTTTTGTGAAGCTTTACAGATACTGTTATATTGTTAACCACTTTTTGTAAGTGCTGCATTAGCAGGACAAAAACACAGTGCACAAGAGAATTTGCTACCCTTTAAGGAAGAGCCATTAGACTGTGTGATAAAATGTGGCTCCGCATCTCTAAAAATAAGATATTTGCATCTGTATAAGGACTTCAATTTTGGTAGCTCAGAATAGTCTAGGCATCTTCATTGTAATTATTAAGAATTACTAACTTGCACAATTACTGCTTTGAGAGAGATGTGAATGTACATGGTATTTTAGAGAACATGGAGAAGTGAAGAATTTATTGCTATTTAAAAATCTGGAGGAGTTTACTTGTTTGGTGGCAAATGGTCTATGTACTCAAGAAATACCAGGCTGGAGAAGGCTTCAGGTCCATCTCTGCTCCGAGTGATGCAGAGGTCAGACATGTTAGAGAAAGGAAGGAGCCTTGTTTTAAGAGGGGTGAGATAATTTCTTCAGCCAGTGAAAACCAGTAGGTGGAAGAGGGAGGACAGCAGAGATGCAGAATGGGTTGTACTTTTCCTATAACTTTTTTTAATGTCTGTCACATTACTTTTTCAAAAAACTAAAAGAAATTAATCACTTTGGAAAGTGGTCAGTGCCAGGAGGATGTTTCACATAAAACAACAGCTACTCTGGATTATGAACATAAGATTTTGGTGCCTAGAAGCTCCTTTCCACACAGCCATAGACTGAGGACTGACTTGGGCCCCCTGAACTCAAGGAGGGTGAGGTGCAATTTTAGATTGGGTCTTTGATCCTTTTCAATAGCAGGATTGAGCTCCCAAGCCTGCAGCCTGGAAGTTAGTAGCAGCAGGAGTTTCTGCAGCATGGAGTGGGGTGGTCAGGTCATGGCTTTACTGATCATCTACTTATATGATTCAAGAACAGTAAGCTTTTCTGGAACTATTGCTAAATGCCCATAACTCAGCACCTTAGAACAGTTTTCACATACAAAATGAAATGGTTTTCCATTTTTCTTCTGTAGCCATATACTGTCATTCCATAATGGAATGGAATCTTTCCATTCAGCCATGCAGAGCAGCTCTGTTCTGCATCCTCTCCGTAACATCTGTCAGGTTTTTGTGTTGACTTTTTTTTTTTCATTAACTTATTGCATTGATTAAAATAGATGAGGTAGGATGTACTTTTTTCATGAACATTGCCAGAACTGGAAACCTAAAATAGGGCTGTACTAACAGGTGCAGATATTCCTTGTCAACAAGTAGGTGTCAGCTCACTGTTCCTGATTGCCTCTTTCATTGGTTGGGCTGTGATCACTTCTGCTGGGTCCTGGAGCAGACTACAATTTGGCTATCATTTTGGCCTCAGTAAGTATTTCCTGCTGCAGAATGCTATTGGAATAAGCTCTGAACACGCCTGTCTTCTGGTCCCTTGGAAAGCCCCATTTTTCACAGCACATTTTCTTTTGAAGTCCGATTCAAAGCCCATTGTAATCAGTGTAGTCTCTTATGCATTTTAATGCTGCTATATCAATGGTCATGCATTTAGGAACAAAGAATATTGCTTGCATCTGCAGGGTGGGTGGATTTGATCTTAGAGTGCCATGATGTTGAAAGGGATTCGGGGGTTGTGCTGAAACTCAGCCACGTGTGAGCTTCGGTGTTGTGAGACTGGAGATGTTCCTTGGGTGTACCTATGGGGGAAGGATTATTGCTCCCATATTCCCCATTGATGACATGGCTGCCAAGACATTCAGTCCCATTCTGATGTTAATGTGGTTTAAAAAAGGGTTATAGTAATTTGTAGAGGGTTCAGAAAAATTCTGCAAAAATGACTAGATGTCTGTAAAACCTGCATTTTTAATGAGAGGCTCAGTCTGGTTAAAATAAGGTTAAGAGGATACTTAACTGTATAAATACTATGGCAGGAGACTTATGTTTGCAGTAAAATCAGCTTGGAAGAATCATAGCCCTACAAAATTTTACCCAAGAACAGACTTGATCTTTATCATTGGAATATACCACTTTTGGAGGTCAGCATATTGAAGTCCAGGGCAGATGCAGGAGACTCTGAATAAAGATTTCTGTTTTATACCATGTCCAGGAACACTTTAAATGTTTAGAATCTCTACTTTTGGCCTTAAAAGCCTAAGCACTTGTCAGTCATTGATGTGGTGAGCTTTGGAGAAAACTCTTTCAAAATCACACTCTTAGGTGCTAATTCCCATACTCCCTTGGCCAGGATTCCTCCAGGACACAGTGATTTTAACAGGGATTATCTCTCTTTGCTGGTTTGATTTAATTTTTTTTTATGATGTCCATTATTTTATATCAATATTTGTGGCATATTTCTTTGGTGGAACAGCTTTTAAGCATAAAGTTTTTAATTACATATAAAATTATCTTGCTGATTCTTATGAATGTTTTCTCCCAAGAGCAAAATCACTAGCTAAATATTCTGGGCAAGTAATGAACTGACTTTAAAAAAACCCTTTGAAATGCACATATTAAGTAACTGAAGACAGGAAGGATGGGTGAAGAATACTTTTTTTCTTTCACTACTTTAGGCTGTAGTGATCTTAGATGTTGCTCACAGTTGTAATACGTATGAAACTATTAGAAAGATTTCTTTTTTCCCCAGATTTTAGTTCCCTTTAAATGACTGTCATCAGATTTACAGGTCACTATGTATGCTGCAAATAGGATTTTATAATAAGATCACAGTTTTGAGATTACAGGTACTTTTTTTAAATACACCATTTTTCTGTTAGAACTGAGTAAATAAATCTATGCATCAATATAATTTGAATAACATTTTTCATTTTTCATTTCTATCAATACCATGCTCAGCTGAAAGCACCATTCATGTCAGGGTCTTATTTCAGCTCAGCACAGTCAGATCACCACACGTGACCATATGGCATCAGTTTGTCTTGCATCTTGCTTAACTGCTTGTAAATTACATGCTTTGGAAAGCAGAAAGTTATTCTGATTTTGAAATACAGTGTTCTCAAGGCAGACTTGCTTTGGGAATCTCTAAGCTGCGTTCTTGCCTTGAAGATTTTTAAATTCACCGAAACCATTAAGCTTCAGTAGAAGCAAAGGATACGGGTCAGTGTGGCAGTGTCACGAAATCCAAATGGATGACATTTTCATGCCAAACAGAATTATACTGCTGGAAAATAATAATGATAATAATAGTACTTCACCCTGCTTGGTCTGCTTCAAAATGTTTCATTTGCATTAGTGAAGCTTTGGGATGTCCTTTTATGGTTGATACTATTAGTAGCACAGACCAAAGCTTTTAACAGTAGTAATATGTCTGTTGAAGTACAGCATGTGGGTAATATTGGATTAAGAATAATATAAATTTAACTTAATATGCCCCCACCTGCTAGGGAAAAAAAATCAGCAGAAAATGATATGAAGAGGCAAAGATGCTCATCAAAACCAAAACCACAATGTGCAATCAGCCTTTGTAGAGAAGCTGCCTTAGAGATGCTTTCAGAGAATGAGGCAGATACATCCAAAAAGGTAACTGGGAATAGAGGAGTCTGTGCATTTAAAAGAAAATGGCAAGTGGAATTAAATCGTAACAGATTATCACTATTATTATTGCTATGGTTATTATTGTTATTTATGTTATTGGTGTTATAATTACAATAATTATCATTATAATTATTATTTTGCATACTATATAATGTAAAGCTGAAATACAGCCATGGATTTAGCTGGAATATATCAGCAGCCTGAGAGCATCCATCCTGCCCTGGTGATGGTTGTGCTGCACGAGTGAATGAACTGGTGAACGGCATCTACTGGAGCCTTGTTAGGGTTGTTACCTCCTTTTCCGCTTTCCATCCGTCTACTTTCCACTATATTTGGATAAAACCCATCCTTCTCTTCACAACTGTTTATTCCTTGTGTTTATCTTGACTTTATTCATGGCACTTATCACTCTTGCTGTTATTTTCTCAAGTGTTTTTGTTGCAGGTGCAGTTCAGGGATTTTGTTGTTAGGAATTCTTTGAAGGTTGAAGAGCTCTTTCTCACATTTTCCTGCACTTACTGTGCTAAGCTCTCAGGGGCTGTTTTTTCCCTGAGATTCAAGTAGGCAATGGTAGCTTTTGCAAATATCAACAGCCATGCATCCAACTGTGTTTAAAAATCTGATTTTTCTAATATTTTTGTAATTTTGAAATATGAAGCATCTAAAATACAGAATTTTGGTGGCATTTTTTTCTGTCACAAAATTCTGCTTTTTATCTACTTTTACAAAGTAGGGTCTTGAGGGAACTGGTGGATGAAGTGGCTAAGCCACTCTCAATCATATGTGAGTCATGGCTGAGATAGTTTTGCTTGTTCAGCCTGGTGAAGGGAAGGCTCCAGGGAGGTCTTAGAGCAGCCAGCCTGTACCCAAAGAGGGCCTAGAGGGAAGCTGGAGACAGACTGTTTACAGGGGCAGGGAGTGACAGGACAAGGGGTAATGGCTTTAAACTGAAGAAGGGCAGATTTAGATTAGATATAAGGAAGAAATCTTTCCCTGTGAGGGTGGTGAGGTCCTGGGGCAAGGTTGCCTGGAGAAGCTGTGGCTGCTCCTGGATCCCTGGCAGGGTTCAAGGCCAGGTTGGATGGGGCTTTGGGCAGTGGTCCGAACTAGATGATCTTTGACATACATCCCTTCCAACCCAACCCACTCTGTGATTCTATGAAAGCTGCCCTAGCCTTCTGGGATCATACAGTTTTTGTGCCTGTAATTAATAATTTGTGATTCCTAGCAGATTCCAGCTCCACTTCAAACAGATGTGAGGTGCTGGTATAGGGCTGTATGGCACTTCATCCCCGTAGCAGTCTGTGTCACACCGTGCAAACAGTTTAGTTTGGTGCTAACATGGGTACATTGGACTGCTGATTTTTTTGTGCACATATAATAACAAAAGTATCTGGTTGAAGTTCTTGCTGCAGAAGAGAGTGAGATAATTTTTCCTGGTTTTGTGTAATGAAACATCCTTCCATTGCATTTTCTGTTCTTCCCAAGTCCACAACTTCCATTTGTCCTTCATGTTTTGTTCTTACCCAAGTAAATTATGCATTTCCAGGCCTGCAGACCTGTGCAGCTGCTGTTCTTCAAGTGCATAATTCAGAAATTGGAATATTCACTTTGGGTTGGAATTTGCTGTCTGCATGTGCTTCAGGCAGTGTGTTTTGCAACCGAAAAATAAAAAGGCTTCATGATCATGAACATTGTTAAAGATATGGGATACCTAAATTCTTTTATTTTGAAAGCCTTTTTCATAGGAAGAAAAGTTCTGCAGGTGACTAATGTGCGTGTGCCATGTTGTTGTAATCATCATATTCTGTATGATACCATTGGGCCTGTAGGTTTGTAATTTTTTTGAAGAATATGAGCGTCAGTGTTCAAATTTTCTATAAATAAAAAGAAATAAAATACCTCTGAATAGGGTAGTCCCAGAGAGTGCAGTCCAGCCCTTAAGCTGAAGTCCTTGCAGAGTGAAGAGAAATGGGATGTCTCAAATCATTATTGCTTTGATGGTATTCTGTTTAAGTCTCATCAAGTTGTTCTTAAACTGATAATCTCTCAAATAATTCCTTGTATTGATTTGAATGAATCATCTGCTGTTGTGGAACATAATTGCTGTCATACAGTGTGATGTGTAATACTGTGTTGTGGTTTAGCCCCAGCCAGTAACTGAGCACCAGGCAGCTGCTTGCTCACCTCTCCCACAAGAGGATGGAAAAAACCCACCTTGTGAATTGAGATAAAGACAGTTTAATAAGATAACAAAGGAAAAGAACGACAATAATAAGAAATGTGGAAGAAAAAAACCCTGATGCCTGGTTTGTTTCTGAGCAGTGGTGATGCCAGCTCGCTTCCCTGGTTATGTATTGAGTATGATGCTCTGTGTGTGGAATATCCCTTTGCTCAGTCTGGGTCAGCAGTCCTGGCTGTGCTCTTCTGGCTGCTTGTGTGCTTGGCAGCGTGTGAGAAGTCCTTGGGAAGTCCTTGACTTCGTGTAGACACAACTATCTAGTGACACTTAAAAACAACAGTGTGTTATGCATGTTGTTCTCGCAGTAAATCCAAAACACAGCACTAAACCAGCTACTAGAAAGAACTGTTACCTCTGCTGAAAACAGGGTATACTGCTATTTGGGTTTGGGGTTTTTTTTGCTATTTTTTGTGGTTTTTTTGTGGTTTTATTTGTTGTTTTTTTTTTTTTGTCACAAAGACCCCACCTCTTTGTGACCAGCTGAATTTCAGGCTGTTCACTGAGAGCATGGCAGTGGCACAGGGACACTGTAATGGCCACCATGGGAGCTTGGCACTGCTTCCCTGACTGCTGCACTCACTGGGGCTGAGGCACTTGCAACAACTTGCCAAGGACATGGAATAACGGAAATAATTTCTGAGGTTTTGAGTCTATTTATAACTAAAAAATGTACTTTTTAAAGACAAAAATTGCATGAAATGTCTCCTGTCAAAATCTCACTCATCAATGTCAAATTCTCATGACTGACAAAATAGCTATTTCTGCATGGAAAATGTGACAAAACCGTTTTGAATTTGCTGCTAACTTTTGTATCTACTGCTTCCCTTGGATATAGCTCATTTCTTTGAGAAGGTGTTGGTTTTAATCTAAAAATGGGTGACATTTGCCCTGAGAGTAAGCTTGATGTTGACTCTTTATTAAAACTGTTGTTTACTCTTTATGAAATACACGTCACAGGATCCAGGACAGGAACTATGCATTGCAAGTTGTACAGCCAGGTATACAAAACAGTGAGTTCATGGTGTCTTCTATAACTGTGAAACTGGAGCCCCTAAAGATGTCCTCAGCTTCATCAGTGCAGCAGAAGGAGGAAGCTGTTGCCATATGTTCTGTGTGAGGAATAAGGCAGTCAGTTTGTCATGATAGTGCTGCCCAATACATGACATGCTTGTACTTAAAAGGCTTTCTTATGTCTCATGAAAATTTCCATTTCTCTTGCCTGAAAGTAGGGGGTAATAAGTTTGAAGGACAGCAGAAACCAATGCTGAATGGATGCTCTGTGGATGTGGTCCTACTCTGTATTGGTATCAATAAAAAAATAGAACTGTACGTTACAATCCTGACAGACAGTAAATTATACACAGCTATTTGTCTCTGAGCCCAACTGCTTCTGCATTTAATTTCATATCCTAAGGGAACATCTCTACAGCAAATCAGAAATGTTCAGAAGTTAGTGGTCCTTCATCTGCAAGATCATTTCCCTCTTAACCACATACCAAAAGCTGCCCCTTTGGGATGTGACATCCTCAGCCTTTGTTTCAGAAGTCACCATGTGGAGGGGTCCAGTCCCCGTTTCTTGGAGAAGGAAATATCTCAGGACCTGCACAACTTTCTACTGTGCTTCTCTGCCAGGCTTGCTGTAATCAGCTGCTTTGGTTCATGTTTCTCTCAGGAGAGGCAGGACCTGCCAGGGAGCTGTTTGGAGGCTCTGCCATGCTTACCCTGAGGCTGATTTTTATCCATCCTTTGCAGACACCTGTTTTTGCTTGCTTGTCTCACAGATCCTATTCAGAAGGCTGCTTTATTTGCTTTTTTTTTTTTTAATGAACGCATTGCAATCTGTATTAGTGGTATTCTGGGTTTCTTTTTTTTTTTTTTTCTATCTATTGTGGCAGCAATTCTCTCCTTCCAGTGACAAATGTGCTTCATTAATATTTACCGCGTAGATTGGGCAGACAGAGGGGTGAGAAAGGTGGATAAATATGGTGGTTAGATATTAGGAAAAAAATCTTCAATATGAGTGTGGTAGATCACTGGAGCAGGTTGCTCAAAGAGGTGGTGGAGGCTCCATCCCTGAAGATATTCAAGGTCAGGCTTAATGGGGCTCTGAGCAACCTGATCTAGTGAAGATGCCCCTGCTCACTGCAGGAGGTTGGACTAGATGACCTTTAAAGGTCCCTTCCAAGCTAACACATTCTATGATTAAAAAAAAAAAATGCCCACTTCTCCCTAGTATGTATGCTGGAACAGGCTCTCCAGACTCAGTGTTGTGCTGTTATATGGCTCCAACTGGGACTGTAGACTCTGGACCACTAAAAGCCACCAAGGATCCTACTCACAGTGTAGGAGTTGTCAGTTTAGAAGTTGTGACTCCAAACATCTTGAGAAGGCAAAAGGCAGATAGAAGTTAAGTTGTGGTGATGCTGTCGCTAAGATAGCTCATCTTGTCCTTCAATGTGTAAGCAGAATAGATGGAGTGGGAAGGCGGTAGAGGATCATCAAAAAGCTTGATGGTAACATGTCATTAGCTGGTTCCAGAAGGAGGTACCTGGAAATTAATTCTTGGACAGTAAGTTTGATAAGCATCTTGAATTCTCCTGGAAGCTGGTGATATTTAGGTATATCACTGGTTCAAATAAAGGTTTTTCCCCTTACACAGCCTTGCTGTTTATTACACATATATGTATTTTGTGCCTATCAGTGGGAAGAAAGCAAAGCGAGCAGATGATGTTGAATTATACAAGCAGTAGTGCATAATCATATTTCTCATTCATGGTGGAGGTGGATGGAGTGTCTGTAGAGCTATGCTTGGAGTCATCCTTAAATATTTGTAATAAAATTTTGACTTGATGGTTTCAAAGCAATAAGTTCCTCAATCTGTTTGTTAGCATGTGGCAATATAGAAACCAGGACATTTTCAAAGACAAGTTTTTCATCTCCAAGGTTTATTGTCAAAAGCATAGAAAAACAATGGACATCTTAGTATGTGACCTAAGATTAAATCCTTCTTTCTGCATATTATCTTTTCCTTGTTGATTAATTTCTTTTGCATGAGGAAATCCAATCTGCCACGGAATACTGAATCCCAGTACTGATGTCTGGTACATCGTGTATATCTAGCATCAGCCCCAGAGTAACCTATAGATTATTTCTTTTAAGGCTGTAATAAAAGCAACTTTAGAAAGAGTAAAACCCAAATCCTATAATCCTTTGTTCATCTTGAAGTTAAATTCTTCTGTGCTCTGTGTGTGAGAGAGACAGCTGCTCCATCAGGCACTAAAGCTCTGTGTGCTTCAAAGGAGGAAACACAGAGTAAATATTTGTAGCTGTCAGTTAAGTCCTGTTGGCATGCAAACATTCAGTACTAGGGGCTTCCCTGCTTATTTTGAAACTTTTTTGGCTGCGTGGACCCCAATCCATGTGCCTGGATTAAATATTCCCTGAGAACAGTATAAACTAACCCCTCCTCAAATTGTGGTACTTTGTTTTACTGAGCCAGCTGCTCTCTAGGTTTAAATCATCCTCCCAGTTGTGATCCTTTTCCCACTTCAGGCATTTGTAGACTGCAAATCAATCACAGAATCACAGAACGTTAGGAGTTAGAAGGGACCTTGAAAGATCATCTAGTCCAATCCCCCTGTCTGAGGTCACCTAGATTAAATCACGCAGGCATGCAGACCCCACGGTCTTATCTTTAGCAAACTTGATTGAAAGGCAGAGTTTCCCTACAAAGGCAGGTGTAACAAGCTAGGCAGCCTCATGGGTGCCTTTTGCATCCTAAGTGCTGTGTCATAGTGCAAGGCTAGCATCACCAACCTGCCAAAGCAGCAATGAAAGGATGATTTAGTTTCCTACACTCATGCAGTAGGACAGAGTCGAGAACTGAGCTTGCTTTCTTCCATGGTTGCTGCAGTGGTGATGAGCAATGGATGCAGCCTGTTCCAGGCACTTGGTGCACCCAAGGTTGCACAAAGTTACACCAGTACAGCTTAATGTTGCAGCTTTGAAACTGAGGTGCCTTACAGTATCCGAGATTGGAGCATCGTGGGTTTGTAACTGTCTTTAGAGGATGTTGGATTGTTGGAAAATAAGGTTTTGAGAACATGTAGTTTGTGTTCCTAAACTGCATGTTCTGCTGTAATTTTATTTTAAAATTTGAAAAGGGTGTAATCACACTAGGGACAATTTACCTGTTCATTTTGTGCCAGAATTTTTTAAAAGATAAATGACTTTTTATCCCTCCTGTACAACGGATATTCCATCTGTGTCAGTTTTTCCTGTTTCCTCCACTCAAATTATCATCCCAGGTGATGGGGCTTCTGATGCTGTTATATGCTATAAGGGGTTATAGGTCATGATACTTCTCTGTCATTACAAAAGAGAATGTTTAATATTTCTAATCAGTAAAATACATTGTATCTTTATATAAATCCTCTAAATACAATATTATTTTAATTTTTTTTAAATTTTGTTGTTACCACTTTTGACAATTATACAGTGTAAAGCTGTCCCTTAATTAGGAGGTAGCAACTCAGTTGTCACACAGAAGTTATGCTGATTTTAAAAATAAGCTTCATCCCCACCTCCTAAACTAATTTGGTACTAGCAGGGCTTCAAAACAATTTATTTGGATGCCATGGACTGAAGCCTATAAAAGCTCATCTTTTATAACTGCTAGAGCAATTAAAAGCACAGCTAAGCAAAGCTAAACACCCATAATAGAAGCCATCTTCATGACAGAGTGGTAAAACTTGCTAGAACTTCTCCCACTGATGACTATATTTAAATGCGTGTGCCAGTGCTGGGCATTGAAATGATGTCTGTCTGACTATAGATGCTGCCAGTACTGGGTTTTGCAGAGTTGAGCTCTAAGTATGAAGTTTCATCCAGTGTAGTGTTTTGTTATCCATTAAATATCAGTTTAAAATTGATCTACTTTAGAACTGATCTTTAATTTCAGTTATATTTTTAAGGAGAGAAATAATCACATTGAATATATTTCAGAGTGGCTCATCAGTTGCTGTTCCCATTTAAACCCTAACCTTTCCAGTACAAAAAAGTTTACATGTCTAGGAATGTGTCCATGCCTCTGGCACCAAGATACATATGGGCTCATATTTACAAAAGATAAACATTTATAGATCCTCCTGCAAGATATTTCCATATTGCAGAGTGCTATGATAAAGTCTGTGTGAAAATGTGTGCTCGGAGTTCTTTGTGATGACAAGCTTAAAAATTAAATTACAAATTTCTTTCCATCTCTTTAGGAAAAAAAGACTCGATAAATTATTTAAGCCTTTTCAAAATTAGTGTCTAATAAATACTGGTGTATTCTAGTATGAAGTTTGTTCTCTTATCTAAGGTTAAGCTGTAAAAGGATGCAACCCTTGAACAGGAGTAGAACTGATGTGTTCATAATACCCACTTTGAATGCTAGATCAAATTCTTTAAGTTATTGTGCAAAATATGTTCATCTTTGGTGGAAGTTGCCCTGAATTTGAGCAGAAGCATTGCAAAAGCTTGTGTACCCACATGATACTAGGGTAAAGTGAACATTTAATAAATACTAAAAGGCTAAGAAGCATCCACTCTGTCTTTTTGTATGGTTTCTTGTGTATCAGAGGCCATCATGTTCCACCTCCAAGGCAGGAATCCCTGTACTCGAAAATGTCAGGGTTGAGAGCATTTGTTGGTTCTTTTGGGAGTTGTTTTCAGTGACTGGTTATGAGATTTGTGTGGAAGAGAATTCCACTAGGCTGGAGCAGTGTGCTCAAATCCATGCACTTGTCAGTGCTTGAGTGCTGAGCCAGACTAAGACTGCACAGCAGCAAGGCAGTGGCTTTGGGACAAAAAGTGGAAATGAGAATGTAGATGCATGGAAGAGCTGGGGAGAGACAGCTCCAGGATATGTAGAAAATGGATATTTATCAAATGTACTTTTTCAGTTATGGATAGTCAACAAATCTGCACCACTGCAGCACAAGCTGCGCATGAGAAAGATGAGACTGGGAGCCTGGCTGCAAGCCAGCTCCAAGCACTCAGGAGCTGAGGTGCAGAGTACAGCCCTGCCTCAGGCTTTGTCCCACGGTGGCTCTGACAGCTGGCTGGTTTTGGATGGAACAACTGGGAGCAACAGATTCCAAACTGGGTAAACCTAAGACTGAGGAATGAGAGACTGCTGATTAGAGTTCGTTTATTTAACTCAAAGGCTTCATTCTCAGCATATCACGTTGGGTGTTTTGCCTTCTTAAGTGTCCATGGAACAACTGAGCAAGTAGCTGGCTCTTTGCCACTCTCCATGTGCTCTTCTGCTATGATTTATTGTGTTCAGCTAGTCCTCTCCCTTGTATTTTTGCTCCACAGTCAACATCTGTGTATGGGAAATTGAAAGGAATACATTGCAATGTGCTGGATGTGTAAGAGTAAGTACTGGCTGTGGATACTGGACCCAAACTTCATTAGCACCCCTTTTCAATACCTCCTTTTTCTTTGCTCAGACACTGTGTAAGTGGATTGCCAGTCTTTGGAAAATACTTGTTCCCCATGCCCAGTAAAAGGGACTACCAGTATGGTTTTGGATCTCAGCAGGTAGCCTCAGCCTTCCTCCTGCTGTGTGGAGTGTTCTGCCTCCACCACACTGGAGACAGGGTTCTGTTTTAATAGTTGCACTGTGCTGCACCTCTGACTCTTCCTCCTTCATGCAGATGTTCTTCCAGTCATGGATCACCTATGATCCTTCTGATCAAGGCAATTAAAATAACCTAATAATCTATAGAGTCGTGGTGTTTGAATGGTTTCTGCTCTATGTACGGTGGCATCCCACCCGGTCAGAAAGTACAGTAGTGATCTGTATGTGTTTTGCTTCATTATTTTTCAGATCATTACCTGATTAAATTCCTTGGCGAAGAATCTTCTCTTATTGTTATTAACATAAATCAAGACTAATGAAAGGTCAAACCCCCCAGCTTGGAATGGCTGCTATCTATTTTTAAATAATGTTTTATTCTTCCTTCCTTTCCTACTGCTTTTTTCTCTTCCATCAACGTAACACATTGAAAAATACAATGAATATAAACAACTGCACCCAGCACTCCAGTGAATATATCCTGATCATAGAAATGACTGGTTTTTAGGTGAAAAATAAAATAATAAGTCACACACATCTGTGAGGTATTAAAGTCTTGAAATGCTTTATCTTTTGCTCTGTCTGAAATGTGTTTCTATGACACACTGAAGAAACTCTTGCCACTTCTATGTATTACATACTGCAAAAAGAATTCAGGGAATGAAGATAATAACAGTTTATTGAACACTGATTTGTACTTTCTGGACTGATACAGAAGTGCTTGGCTTAATTGCAAGATGTACATGTTAGATTTTGGGGAATTTTTAACAAGTTAAAGTGATGCTGAGGTCTTTGTGCACAGCATGTTTGCTGAGGAGTATGTGGTAGCTTTATAGAGATGACAAAACTATTAAGATTTTTTTGGGTTACTAATGAAATGTACATTCACATGACCTATGCCTTAGTAGTATGTTACTTTGTTATTTTGTTCTTGGGCATCTTGTTTAATAGACAAATTATTTCTATTTCAAATTGCTCAGCAATAGTTAATTTATCTTTAATTAAACAGATCTTTTCCTGCCTTTGCTTCTTCTGTTCAACTGGAAAACAGAATAGCTCAAATGTACTGACCAGATGTTCTTTGAGAGCTGAAAATATCTTTACTTTGGCTGAATACAGTTTTTATGAAATCAGTTAGGACTTCTTCAGAGGCATATAGTAAGTGTTCGCTTTCAATTTGTGACTTTAGTCCATTACCCAATTGTGAGGGAAAATGTCAGCACAGAATGAGTTTGTATATTGATTTATTTTCTGTGAAAGAATATGTTTTGGGGCTTTTTAACATCATTTGTTTTAAAGCTTCTGACCTTTCTACTTTCATTTAAATGGCAAAACCCTGTGGTTATGTCTCATTAGATATCATCAGTATCTATTGTTCCTTCATTTGCTGCTAAATTTTCTCTTGATGTTTATGATATGTATAGGTGGTAACCAGCTTCAGGGACTGGGTAAGAGAAGCCAAAGCTGTCATCAGTGGGCATGCAATCTCTGCTCCATGAGGAGCAATGTGGGAAGCAGTAATACTGTATACAAACCTTTCCTTGCTGTATCTTTAGATTATTTCCTGGAGAAGATGCTATGCATAGATGTAGTAACATCAGTAACTTCATCTGAACAGGCTGTGTCAACCTGCAACAATGCTTGTAGCATCCACATTTAACATCTCTTGCTCACCATTACAGTCATATTATAGCTCTATATCAGCCTTGCAGCTCTTTAGACAAAGGGAAAAGGGAATGTGTTGGTGTTTGCAACATTGCGAGTGCTCCTGTAGTTTAACTGAGACTGGATTACTAGGAATCAATTTATCAGGTGGAATAAATACCTGCAGTGCTTCTTTGAGTATACAGAATCACAGTATGTCAGGAGTTGGAAGGGACCTCCAAAGATCATCTAGTCCAACCCTCCTACCAGAGCAGGATCACCTAGAGTAAGTCACACAGGAACATGTTGCCTAGGCAGGTGTTGAGTGTCTCCAGAGAAGGAGTCTCCACAACCTCTCTGTGCAGTCTGTCCCTGGGCTCCATCATCCTCACAGGGGAATAGTTTTTCTTTGTATTCACATGGAACCTCCTTTTCTCCAGCATGGACCCATTGCCCCTTGTCCTATCACTGGCCATCACTGAGAAGAGCCTGGCTCCATCCTCCTGACACTCGCCCTTGACATATTTATAAACACTAATGAGGCCACCCCTCAGTCTCCTCTTCTGCAAGCTGAAGAGATCCAGCTCCCTCAGCCTGTCCTCATAAGGAAGGTCTTCCACTCCCTTCATCCTGGTGGCCCTGTGCTGGACTCTTTCAAGTTGTTCTATGTCCTTCTATACCATAGTCTCCTTTGCCCAGGTCACTCAAAATGAAAGGTGGGCAAATTTATTCATCCAGCATCTTGTTTATGAAGGCAAGGAAACTCTATGAAGGGACCTCTTGGATTGATCCCATATTGATTTGACAGCCTTGCAGAAGACTTGGTTAAATGCAAATAAAATGTTCATCTTATTATTTTTAATGTGTTCCTATGTTCAAGGTCCCTGTGCTACTTCTTGTCAAAGTATATAAACCTCATTCTGAGAGAGGTTATGGTTTTCCCTCAATTAAATTTGGTATGTGGGATATCAGTGTGTTAGTTGAGTCAGCTAAGCACCAGTTAGATTAGTTATGTTCTTAAGTAGCTAAGTGTCAGTTAGGCCTCACTAAAACAACAAAGCATCAGCTGGAGGACAGGTGTCCCCCAAAGCCAATCTCTCACTCCCCTCAGCTGGACAGGGGAGTGAAAGGCTCCTGATCTAAGGACAGAGATCACTCACCAACTGTAATAATGGACAAAGCAAACTCTGCTTGAGGAAATTAATTTAATTATTCCCAACCAAATCAGAGTAGGGTAATGAGAATTAAAACCAAATTTTAATACATCTGCCCCTCACTCCTCCCTTCTCAGCTTTGGTCTGTCTTGGAGCTGGTTGACATTGATTCTGTTGGACATTGTGAAGGTTTTAGCAGCTCCTCAAAGAAGCCACCTCTACACCCCCTGCTACGAGATCCTGACCACACAAACCCAATGCATTCCACCCCTAAGTTGAATGTTAATTTACATGGTTAATGCACATTTTCAGATACACGATCCTTGCTTATTCTTTGAACCGCAACTCCTACAGGTACCTGGAGTAAGTTTGGTAGTAGATCTTGAATATACTTATGCCTTGAAAGCTGGGAAAAGCATTCCTGGCTTGTATTTAATAGAATTGTTCACCTCTGAATAGTTTGTCAGCAGTCAATTGTATTCCCTTAATTCAGGGAGGTGATTGCCCTGTATCTGATCCTGAGGTTTCCCCTAGGACAAGAGGGCTGCTGCTGGAGTGGTGCGAGCGAGTTCATTTGCACTCTGTGCATGTACAAAGGAGACATCCACAGCTGGCATTCCCACGGGTGGGCAACTAATTCAGGTCTGATTCGTCATCTGCATCTGGGAGGATTCACAGTTTGGCTTATTCTAAGGAAGATACGTGAAAATACTCCAGATATCCCCACAGATACATTGTTATTGCCTCATCATAAGATCATTGCCTGCTTATGAAACTTCTAGAGAAAATATTAACAGGAAAGAGAATTTTCCAATTTGACAGTAACTTCTGCATACCTGCAAAAATAAGTAATTTTAATTTATTGTACCCCTCATTTCTGTTTTCTAGGGGAGGTACTGAAATAAGATAACATGTGAAGGAGATTTATTCCTACACAATACAAAATTCCTCTCTTTTTTTTTCACTGAGTCTATTATGTGTTTAGCAATTTCCCAGTTTTTCATAACAATGAACACATTGTATAGTATGGATAATTTTACTGCCATTGTATTAAGTTTTAATAATACTTTAAAATCAGCATTTTTTGTGGCATCTGCAATTTTAGTGTCCTATAAAAACAGGAGAATGGAACAAATTAATGGTGCTTACCAATAATGGGTCTTGTCAAAATTGTTTTTAAAATAACAATGATTATAGGAATTTATTGCAATGAGTTTCTTGTGGCAGGCACTCTTTGCAATTTACACTGATGAGAATGACAATTGTTTCTCAGAACCCATCTTGTGATCTTGCCTAGATTTCAGTTTTATTTACCCAATTACCTTTTAAAGTAGTCACAGAACCAGTGGAGAAACCTCATGAAGTACAGTAAGTACAATATTGATATAATCAAATCCACCTATTAACAAGAATATTTAAAAAAATCAATTAAGTGTTATCCCCAGGAACAAAAGCCTGAGATTTACACGTTATTGATTATTGAGCTCAGCTGAGATTTCTATATTGATTCCAAAACTCGCTTGCTTTGCCAGAAGCATGAATTATGAATGAGGTCTGTTGAAACTCGAAGTTTACTTCCTCTTAATGCAACTCCTGCAGACACTCTGCTAGGATCTGGAAGCAAAGGGCAGGTAAAATGGGCTGTGAATGTGCAGTGGTGACTTATCTATGACAAGTGCTTGAGTACGTACTCTCAGAGCTCAGGACAGCTATTGCAATGAGCTGCTACATGCTGTAAATCTGCAACTTAACTTATGTTGCATTAGTTGTTTTTGTTTTATATCCCTAGCCACAAAAGAAATGCAGATTGTGTTGCCCAAGCCTGCCAAGTCTGGGTGATATCTCTTTCCCACTGCTGGTCTCTTCTTTGTTGTTTTGTGTGTTTCCCATCTTGAATCAGTGTTTTGAATGGCTTCTCAAAGTTCTGCTGTAGCATCTTTTTTTTCTGAGCAAGTGACAGAATCATGCTGGTGTTCCCTAAATCACCTCATACTTTTTTCACAAAGGACACACTTCAGTTTTTAGAGAGGAAAAGTGAATAATGTTCAGGCAGTTGGGCTTGATGTCACTGGAGATCTGATGCTACTATCGCATCATTCTCACTAGCTCATTTCCTCCCTCTGGACACAGTGCTGAGAGCTCAAGGGAAATCTCCACTTCATGGAAAATTCAGTTTTGATGCTTGGTCAGCACTTTCCTCTGTGTGCTTCCTTCAGAGAGAATGGTGTTTACATCTCAGACTTCATATAGCAACTGGTTAATAGCAAACAGACTGTCAGCATTTTGCACATGACATGTATTTTACTTTAAGGAGTAAGGTTACTCTTCTGCTGTTGGTCTTGAAAGAGAAAATTGAATTAGCAAACACAAAGCAGTTCTGTGGGGCAGAAACTTCAGCACACAGGATCTCCGTTGGCAGCCCCAGAGAGTGATGAGATATTGTGTATTATTAAATGTTGTATATTTTTATAAAAAATGGTTGTCTGGATTTTGATTTTTGTATCTATTGCGGTATTTTAAAAATGTTATTTCCTGAAGAAATCTTGTGCTTGCTGTAGCCAGCCTGTGTGCTGTGACTATCCACAGAGCACTGTTACTCCTGGGCACTGCAGGAAGCTCCCCGCTAGGACCTGGTGTGTCGAGATGGGTGTGTGATATTACCTTGGACTTGTGCACCTGCTGAGAAGTTTATTGTTACCAATTAGTTGTTGCAATTATCGGTATTTTGCCAGAAACCTAAAACTAAATTCTGAGCCTATTTGAGACAGTAAGAACAAACCAGCTGTATCACCTCCCAGAAATGCAGATATTTGTCCACAAGCCAGGGTTAAGATATTTTGAACTGAATGTATCGTGTCCTACCGGCTTCTGGAGATCTAATCTGACCACACCATCTATTTCATAAGGCTGGTGTTTAAACTTTGAATCCCTTTTTCCTGGAGTTGTTTGTTTGGTCCTATACATTGAAATGAATCTGAAACTTGTCATGAAAAATTCAAGCAATTCTCTGCACTGAATTGCCAAAAAAAAAAAAAAAGGGTAAGTAATTTTCTTCTGAGATGTTTACTATGAAGAGAACATCTTATTGCACTAGAATAAAGAATAAGTTTTTCAGATTTGGTTTTTGAATGGCTGAAGCTTTTGCACTTAAAACTGTGAAATGAATTATATCTGAAAATGAAATATGCTGCAGGAGCAATGAATCTAAAGTAGCATTAACAAGAAAAATTAATAGGATATTAATGCACATATTAGGTCAATCTCTTATTGTCTGTCATGGTAATTGATGCACATTACCTCTCCCTGAATGACACAAAAGTGTATTGTGTGACACCTAGCAGGAAATTTAGTTTTCTGGCTGTGACCTGGTATTATCCTGGCTGTGGGCTCCGAGTGAAAAATGTGGCTTTGAGGGAGGCTGGAGGATGATGGAGCTCATGGGTTGGTCTTGAGGAATTAAGGCTGAGCTGGCACCAGCACTGAAGTGATGGCTTAGGGAAAGCAGGTAAGGCCCCAGCATGGTGGTAACATGCTGTGGATAGAGGTGTTTCTTCTGGAAGACATCAAAACCTGAGACCCAGGCAGCAGGTAGTTATTATAGCTTTTGTGATATTCTTTGGCAGTATTCACCAAGCTTTTATTTAAAACCTGATATTAATATGTTAATATGAGTACGCTTGATAAATTATATTCTGCCTAATTATATTCTGCTTAACTATCTTTCCATTGATATAGTTTTATTCTGCATTTCTTACCCTAATTTGTTGTATTGCCTGAGATCTTGTAGCACACTGAGTAAGCCTGTCTTGAGAAATATCATGCTGGTATGTGAGATGGATTGGACTTTCTCTCTTGTAAGGAGCTGCTGGACAGAAACGTGAGGTTTTGCTGTAAGAAAACTCACCAAATTTGTGCCAAAGAAACTTTCAACCTCTTTTGATGATCTGAAAATTCACTGCAACTGATGGCCCCAGGCTCAGTGAATTCTACTCTTAGTTTTGATGCTCTTTCGTATATAACCTTTAATACCTAAAGAAAACAAAAATCCAGGTTTTCCTGGGCTGAGGTAAGATGCAGAAGAATGAGTGAATTTATACTGGTAAATGAATTATTAGTGTGCCTGCTGTACACAGAAGCATCATCACTTACATCTTCAAAATGAAAATCACAGTAAGAAAAGAGCTGAATACTTGAGGGAATACTGAAAAAGGAGCTGTCTTGGTGATCAATGGACATTGCCAGCTTTGCTAGAGCTCTTCAGAAACTTAATAGTTTAACAAAAGGATCTCCAAGGAACTTGTTTTATATCTACTTTATAATAAATGAGCAAGTGGTTCATGCAACAAATACAGCTGTCTACAAATAAACTAATTTGTTTAGCTCTGTATTTTTGAAAAGGTGTAAGGTGTCTGAGGTCAGGGTTAGATGTGTGCAGCAGCCTCCATTTAGCATTCTCTTTGGATATGTGGGTACTTTTCCTGTTGGTTTTGCTATGAAGGAGTGAAGTTTATAACCTTTGTATGGTTCTATGGAGATATTATGGATTTTTTGCAAGTTCTTGATATCAGCACTCAGCTCCTCACAGTGGAGAGAATGGTGGGTTACTGTGAGAGGTGGAGCAGCTGCCAAGGACTGTGCATGGTGCCTGGGCCAGGGATGAAGGTCCCACCTACCTCACTGCCCAGTCTGCCAGTGGTGGGAGGAATCCTGTCCCCAGGGATAATGGGAGCAGCCTGGCTCAGCACTGGGCTGGGAAAGCCTGCGAGGCGGGTCCCATACTCTCTGTGTTACAGTTTTCTTGCAGAAGTGTGTAACAGAGGAGAAGTGAAATAAAAGAGCATTCTTTGGGTGGGTTTTGACTCTAGATTCTGCTCCTGTTGATAATGTTTCCAACCATAAGAGTTGCTATCCCAGTAGTGTAATTATATCGTACTGTTAGAGCCACAAACAAGTCAAATAACCCAGGGTACTTAAAGCACTGATGAGACCTGAATTTGTGGCTCTCTCCACAGGATTATTTTCTTGTTTAGATTAAAACCTTTAGGCCGATTGACTGAAATTCTGAAGGAGCTTAGCATTGCTGTGCAAGATGTCAGGGACACGGTGATGAGTCTATGGGCAGAAGCTGATGAGAAGCTTCAAACGTGGGCAGCTGCAGCCTGGCATGGAGCAGCTCTGACACCTGTGAGCAGATGCAGCCTTAGAAGGGGCTCATGCTGAGGGTTCTTTAGTTATTTATTTAACACCAGGCAAGAACTTGAATTGAGAAGGAGCAAGCTGGATTTCGATAAGCATAGGAAGAATTCTGGGGGATGATACACTTTAATGGGGACTTCAGTGCACTTTGGGTTCTTGTGGGTACCAGGGCCCATTAGGTTTTCCTTATAGCAGGTCCATCATCTTAGATAGTCCCTAATGTTTCTGCAGAGTGCTCCAGATCAGCTTTTTGTTTAAAGGAGTGGGTTTGAAGCACTATTCAGAAAGATGGGGTGTCCCATGCCAGATATCAGCAGGTGAGGCTCACCTGGAAATGAAATCTGTCTGCAAAGAGACTGGAATGACTCCCTGTGGCTGGCTCAGGAATTGAGAGGTGGAAAGGAAATTGCCTTGTAATTGGAAGTCACAGAGGATGTACAGGTATTTTTTTCCCCTTTTTGTTCTGTTCATGTCTTTTGGCCCTGATTTCTAGGACAAGAAGAAAAGTTTCTGTAAGGATGTCAGTAATAAAAGGAAGACGAGGGAAAATGTGCCCCCCCTCCAGAATGAAACAGGATATGGAGAAGGCTGAGGTACTTAACTAATTTTTGCCTCAAAGATGATCGGAGGGCTGAAGCACCTCTCCTACAAAGACAGGCTGCAATAGTTGGGCTTTTTCAGCCTGGAGAAGAGAAGGCTCCAGGAAGATGTTACAGCATCCTGCCAGTACCTAAGGAGGACCCATCACTTCCACCTCAGTGTCACACAGAAAGCGTGGTGAGATCATGCAGTGCTGACACTCTGGGATGGTCTGGGATGATGACTGGTAAATATGGACTATACAGGTTTCTGTTTAATTTATTAAATTTCTTAAAGGATTAATCCTCTAGGCAATATTATACATTACTGTGGGAAATTATCCAAATGTACAAGAGTTATTGAGGAGTTAAATGCATCTGGGTTACAGAGTGCCAAACATCCTGGGAACAGACAATTCTGATAATGTCCCTTGATTGCGTTAGAGCCATTTTATGGGTAATATGTCTGAATAAATCTGAAAATGTCAAACCTATACATTAGCAAGAGATTTGTCTTAATCCTCCACACTACTGAACAGTGCCCTGCACAAAGATTGTGTTTGGCATTGTGAAAGGCTGGGGAAGAGAAGGAGAGCTCATTTGAAGGGACAGCACTGCTGAGCATCCTCCCATAGCTCTGCCTAAAACTGCTCCAAACCCTGTCTGTATGTGTGGGAAGTGTCTGTTGTGACCTGCTTTTTATTTTGGACCTTCTAAAAATGTTCCTGTTAGTCTGAATGACTGGCAGAGTAATGTGGTCCATTGTAATTCACCTTTATATTCCAGCTACACCTCTCATGGACTGCTTACCTTATCTCTGGTCCTTGGAGCATCAGGATGGCATGGAAAACAGAACTAACACTCCTGTCTTCATGCAGATATGTTGACAAGTGTATGCAACAGGTGGCTGCTATTTCCCTGTTATTTGATTAGAAGTGACTACTCCAAATACTAATACAAAGGAAAGAAAAAATACTCTAATAATAATAAAAAAGTGATCAGCATATTTTAAATAATTTTTGTTGTTGGGATTTTTGTTGCTTTTGCAATTTTTTTCTTTGTTTTAAGTTAATGTCAATTTAACTGTGTTGGAAGGAAAAATTAACCAGATGAGCTTCAAACAACTCCCTCACTAACAATTGGATAGATTAGTGAAGGGAAAACTGATTGCTGCACACTGGTGAGATCTAAAGAGTGGGAGTGCTCCACTGGAGTAATTTGTCTTCTGGAAGAACTGTTGTATGTGTGCATGTGGTTATATCATGTCACCAGAAATACTGAACAAACATCTATGGAAATAAGACTGAAATATTAAGTGTCCCTACTGTTTCCAGATTGGGCAGCTAAGTGATAAGCTGGATGGATGGTTTTAGGGAAGCAGGGCAGTTCACAAGAATTTGTGGAATGAAGCTCTCTGATGTGCCATAACCTGGCAGTGGTGAGAAGGTACATGGGGTAAGGTCTGTCCTGCAGCCTTTGGGTAGTCTAATTCCTAGGTATGAGTATGCAGAAATGCTTTTCTCAAGAGACAGGCACAGGAAATACATCCTCCAGTAGCAATGGGAGAAGATGATGCACCATGTCCTCCATCACAATTGAGAACTTCTTAGAAGTTATGTCCTATGCTATTGCATATATGGCACAAGAAATCTTGTTATACCATATTATACTGCAGTACCTAAGGATTTTTATGAAGTTTTTTGCCTTAGGGGCCTGTGCTTTTTTTTTTCGTAATTGTAATTAAATAGTGCATGTAAGGAAAATGTATAAATACTTTTAGTGTTAAAATAATACACTAGCAAGCGTGGGAGCTACTTTTGCTTTAAATGAATAGCAGATCAAATGACCAAATTCAGCTGAGCTTCATGTTTTTGGTCTAATAATGTATATTTGCTTTTACTTCTCATCTGTATAATGCAGCCAAATGCTAAAACGTGCGCCACACACAATCTAAGGCAGAAACATATGGGGCATTTCAGGAATTAGCTGGGGAATGGTCAGCAGTAGATGGCTTAACAGAATTACTTTATGGGCTTGAGTAATTTAGCAGCTTCTGATAAAGTAACTCTTGTTTCTGTGGGTAGGAAACCCTAAGAAGAGGCTATGAGTCTGAAGGTAGGTTTCATCTGAGGTTCCCAGGCTTTCTGGTTCTCCTAAGAGGAAAAAGATACAACCTGCACAATGTTTTGATTTCAATGCTTGCTCTCAGTGCTGTTTAAATATTTAATTTCCTGAATTTAAAACTTGTCATCAGATAATTTTTGTTTGCTTAAATACTTATATTAACCATAGGCTCCTCATTTAAATTTGTCTCCCATAGAAATAAATGCACAAAATATTACAAGTAGATCTATGAAAGAAGAGTGTGCTGACAGTGTTTTGATTGCCCACAAACAAAATTACAACTTCAGAGAAATCCTTTTTCAGTGTTAATAGAGTTACTTACCCAAATAATTTTAAAATTATCTCCTGCACCAGGTCGCAGAATCGTCTCTTACCATGAGGAGACATGGACAGTGAGTATCAGAGACTGAGTAATGGGTGGCACCATACCTGGGACAAGAAATCCGGAATGCCTGGGTTGAGGTGCTATGCCAAATGGTTAAAGCTTGTAAGGGAGGAAGATTATGATGAGTAAACTATAAAGTGGGCATAGCCATTTTAGTTTATGTTTGTAAAGTGCTTAGAACTGGAGTCCTAATATATATTGGTGACCCTGAGGTACTGTGGTAGTATAGATACTTACTGAGAAAGACAATTAAATTTGTGATTATGAATAATTCTGACAATATATGGCATAATTATGGCATTTCCTTTACCACTTTGAATGTTCCTGTGTGTTTGTTATGTAACTGCCTTGTTAAAGGCAGTCCTTGATTAAGTAGCAGCATTTAGAATGTAATTTAGGGGAGACAAAAAAAAAAAAAGAGAAGCGTTCATTCTAGTGAATATCTGCCCGTTTAGAGATTTAATTGTGCAGCTAAATAAGTACCCTCAACTTAAACAAAGACTCTGAGACGTGTCAGGAAGCTTTGCCAATGTGGAGTCACAACATGCAGAGTTGTGATCCATCACCTGCAGAGGAGCTGTAGCACATGCAATCCCATTAATGTCCAAGAGTAACTTTGCCTCTTCTGAATTAAGATGTAGTTGGTTCTTAAAGCAAACCTCAGGGGTTTTTGGTCTTTTGGAGGGTGGGAGACCTGCCTTGAATTAGAAGCCTGTGGAAGGAAAGAAGCAAGTGATAGTATTGGGGTTCAAACCTAGAAAGAGTTGGGTTAGGTTTGCTTTGATTTGGTTTGACCATCCTTGGATTCCATGTTCCAAACATGCTGCTGAGGAATTCCAGTTTACTGCATCCAAAGTTTCCAAGTAATGACAAAATTGCTACTTTCTTTCACACTTTTTTTTCCTCCCTAATGGGAAAATATAAAACACTTCAGAGAATCTTCACTGGTTTTCATTTTAAAAACTTTTTTGAGTTTGTTTCCTATGTGGAAATAAACAAAAAACCCCATGAGAGTACTTCTGCAATTGCTCATGATATGCAAATGTATTTGTATGCTCTTACTTTAACCTGTTTTTAATCTATTCTTAAAACATCTAATTTCCAACAGAAATGAATGAAAAATTTAAAAATATTGAAAAAGGAGGTAGAAATGCAGTTGCTTCTCTTTTTTTGCCAAGGCAAGTTTTCATTCCTCTGAAGACAGAGTAGGCGTTGTTGAGGACAGTGGTGAATCATTCATTGTTGAGACCTTCAGTTGTTTGAGGTGATGCAGGGCCAGCACATCTCAGCTCCTGGCTGTTCTTATGCCCCAAATCTCCATGCTCCAGAGCAGCTTTCACCTTGGGAATATAAACAAGGACTAGGTTCTCGAGGGAGCAAAGCAGCCAAAAAATGCATCTACTTCAGGTTATCTGTGTCAGACCTGAGTGACCAGGCTCTGTCAGAGGGATCTAGCAGATTTCTTGGCTTAAAAAAATGGTAAAAATAGGCCAAGACCTTTATTTTTTTTTTTTTTTAAGTAATTATATGAGTCGGCAGAAACCTGGAGTATCTGCCAGTTTGCAAATAGCACAGGGAGTTTGGCATTTGCCAAGGCTTTTTTTTTTGGCAGTTCTCTAAAGCTGGATGATTTGTATCTGAGTCTGATCTCTCTTACTGTCTGAAATGGCAAAAATGCATCTGACTAACCGATGACATTGAGATGGCCTTCTTGTATGACAGAGGACTTCATCTCCCAAACCTTGAGATGTGGCTGTTCTCCTTTTTGCTTGGAGTCTCATCATTTCATGGTATTATGGAGTTGTTTCAGGGCCCACAGGAAGCCTCAGAACTGCAAATTTTTTAACTTAAAAAGTATATTAATAAAAGCCCACCAACCAATTAAAGAAAGCTCAAGTGTAACTATATTTGTTTTTTTTTTTTTTACCAGGTCAGAAGAAATAACTCTTCTCAGACCCTGAGTTGCACCCTCTGACCCATGGCTTTTGCTGTTTATATCCTCTCATATCACTGTAGCTATCTGAACATCCAGTTTATCCCATCTTACGCTGCTTGGTTTTCATTTTGTTGGGTTTGGGATGTTTGCATTCCTGTGCAACTTCCCAGGCAGAGGAATTGGAACTGTGAATTGAATGCTGCTCAGGAACAGGCCACTTGGATATGCCTGTACATACATTCCAACTCATCCTATGGCCATTGCTGAGGGTCTGCAAGCTCCTCTGCCTCTCTGATGTGGTCTCTGAAGTGCTCCTTGGTATGCAGCTGTAGAAGTTTTGACATGCTTCCTCAGTCACTGGGCTGCTGAAGTTGGGAACATTTTGGATGGTACTGTGCAGTATCAGAGCATCCATATGGAGCACCCCAGGCATCACGAAAGTATTATTTCTGAAAGTGCAACAGAAATATCTCTGTCTGGATGGCCCCTGTTTCTGCAGCTGTTCTTCAATCTGCTGAGCAACTGGGCTTTCATTAGTGGGATAGTGCAGAGTAAACATCTCCAGACTCTGTAATTACATTTTAGGGACTGGCCAACTTTGTGGGAAATTCCCCCCAAAACTGTGAAATCAGGCTGCAGATTGAGGTTCACAGCAACACTCCTTAATGTACTGCAGTGCTCCCCATTGCTAGCACTTCATGGCTTCTTTAATGGCAGTAAGCTGTCAGCTCTGCTTCTGTTAATTTTTCTGAGAAAGGCAAGGGAAATATTTCCTGATTGAGGCAAGAGGAACCATTCAGGCTCACATGACCTGCAGCTTATTTTGGGTAACCAGATATAAATTCCTAAGGGGCTCATTCATCTTGTATTAATATTTTTCCCGCGGCTGGACAAACTCAAGTTGTTGTGACCCTAAAGCAGCAAAAGAATGAAATGTTCTGGGGGATGCTGTGTCCCCAATTGTGTATGGAACCACATTGATGCCTGGGCTGTTTTTTCTTTCTGAATTTGAAACGTCCTTACTGTGCCAAATATGGGTGCTAGAGTGTTGAAATGAAGCTCAGATCTGGGCCGGTGATAGCTGTAGCCAGCATTAAAGTACAAAGTGTCTTTTGTGTATTGAAAAGAAAATTATCACAGTTGTGTTTCTATGAATATGGTCAAAGGCAGATTCTCATCCCGTGATAATGTGATTCCATGACAGGTATGGAGTTACTACTGCTGTAACTTCAGAGGTGATGAGGGCAGGGCTGGACTCTAAGCATTTGAGTTAGCTCCTGGTAACAGACAAGTGATGTGTGCCTGAAGTGTCACAGAGCTCATCTTCTTTAATTGAGTGGCTGTCTCTTGTGAGAAGTGTCAGCATTACCCTGTAATATAGGATAAAGCACAACTGCAAAGGCCTGAAAGTTGTGAATCCAAATTTGGACTTGTTTGGTTATAGGACATAGTGGGAAAGTTAAAATATTAGATATTACTACGTGGAGTGTCTGTAGATCTGTTGTTGTCCCATATCTGGGGAGGGGGTCTGTTCACCTGGTGTGCAATATGCTGATATCTACAGAGAGCAGAGGTATTTTGTTGCATATTTGTGTAGATATGGGTGTCTGTCCCAAGGATGAACATGGAAACTCCAAATCAGTGGTTATGTAAACACTTAACATATTCATGTTTCTACTACATATGTATTATTTATCGTTATGTGATTGGTTAAAAAACCCTTGATTGGTTAAAAAACCTTTCATAAATTAGTATGCGTGCCTAATTTTTCTTTTGAGTCGATGATGTAATTAGGGTGGGAGGTCCATGGGTTGGTGGTCTTGATCTCCCCGTGTTGGAATAACCTTTCTGCTAGTTTCCTCCTTCTTTGGCAATATTCAGAGGTTCTTCAAGGTTTGTTGGTCAGACTGTCAACATTTCAGCTGTGCCTCTACCTTTTGAACAATGACCTACATTGTGTAAAAAGGCATTAGCTAAATGGGGTAGGACTATGCAATGGTCACCATCAGTCTTAGTTGAAATTGCATGCTGCATCTGATTTTGATGTAACACTATGAATGGATTAACAGTCTCCACAAGGTACCAGCGATATTGTACGGAGGAGGATGTGCAGACAGGGAGATGACTAAATATAATGTTGAAAGATACATAGCATGAACTAAATGCATAGCGGTACTAACGATTTGAGTTTGCACGCATACTTACCATATGGATGAAACACTCATTAAAATAACTGCATGATGGATACTAGATAGAAGAAAGAACAAAAAGGAGTGCATGGAACATGTATAAAGGGTGCATGAAAATGCTTATAAAGGAGGGAAAGGATTTGTTAGCTGACAATCACAGAATTTTTGCCTTGTGATTAATGGCAGGCCAGTTTGGTACTGTCCTAGCAAGGAAAGCTGGAATGTAGTGATTGTGGAATCAGCAGCTTATAGAATTTAGAGGACCCAGTTCAAATGAAATGTCAGCATCCAGATTGTTTCCCATCGTGTAAAGGCATTGCACGCTGCTGAACATCTTCCACAGACCTGGGCGGGAGGGGGAGGTGGCAGCTATTTGCTGGGGCAGAAAATCCTGGGAGAGCTGGCAAGCAAGAGGGATTGCCTTGGTGAAATCCCATGTTTCTGTTGGTGTATTGTCATCACAATTAATCAATTGGCATTTGCTCTTTTTGTCTCTCTGTTTTAAGGCCTGACCTAATGCAGACTTAATTTAAGCACTTACTTATAGCTGGAGCATGCTCTGCAGAGTGTTTGTGGATCTGAATTACTTATGTATTCAGGTCTAGTTTCTTTTATCCCACATAGATCTGTTCAATACTTCCTCACTGGATGTTGGTTTGTTTTTCTCTTGAGCTGACATTAGAGATAAAAAGCAGTGCTGGCTTTCACTTGTAGCCCAATAGTTTTTTGTCTGCAGTAGCTACAAATGCAAATTAAATGGTTTATCAGCAGTTAATTTGCCATTCTTAATGTCATTCTGCAGATTACTTCAGGAAGAGGGGGTTTGTATACAAGTAATGCCTACATCTTGATTCATCATAGATGAGCTCAAACAAATGCAATTCACCCTTTTAACATTGTGGGGGAAAGTAAAGCCACACCTTTAGGCTCAACAGTGTATACATAGCTTCGAGGTGATTTTTGTGCAAGGTTTGTATGTGGCAACAGAAGACATATGCTTCCTTTCTGGTGTGAGGATTTTGGGGTCCTGTAAGATGGTTTCCAAGTACTGGGAGAAAGTGCTGAATGATAAGATGGTTGTAAAGGATGTAACACAACTTCTCTGGTATGGCAGCAACGAGGCAGAGGACCCTGGGGCACCTCCTAAGTAACATGCGTAGGTGGAGCAGAAAGGAGCAAGAGAAAGCCTGGTCCCATCCCTCACCCTGTGTCTTCCAACAACATATGGGCTGACGTCCTGGTCCAGCCTCTGCTTGCCCTTGTTGCCACAGAGATGCCTGATGCCTTGGGCTGGGGCTGCCCCCGCCTGCCTTGTTTCCTGGCAGGGGTGGTGGAGAGTGCCCAGGCCCCAGGGACCCCCCAGCCCTTGCTGTACCCAGGCAGCTACATCTTTTAAATTGTGTTTGTGTCTGTAATTAAAACTCTAAATGACTTCTGGCTCATCATCAGTGCCAGAATTTGAGAAGGAGAGAGGAAGATAACTTGTGGAGTTTGGTATGAAACCTTCAGGTCATCATGTGTGCAATGTAAGATCAGGTAGGTCTAAACCTGACTGGTAGCTTTGAAGAAGCAATAGATAAAAGCATCCACAGTCTGCTGAAGAAAAAAAAATGCCATGAAGTAGTTACAGTATGTCCAAGACAAAATTATATTTTGAAAGGTGGTTTAAGCTAGTACAGAGAGGAATGAGGAAGGGTATGAATGTGGTTATATTTGTAGTCTCTGAAAAACAGTAAAGAAAATCTGAAGTGATGAACTGAGAACAAATGTCAACTGTGTGTTTGAAAAAAAAAGCTTAAAAGAGTGGAAACATTCAAAGGAAAACAAGAACAAATCATCAGTGCTAACCAGTCTGGTATGTAGTGATTGACAAGAACAGGACAGAAAACTGTATAAACAGTTTTTATTTGGGATTATGCTTCATGTGGTATAACTGTTGCAAACAAGAAATATTACTGTTGTTTGACAGACTTGCCATCTAGCAAATTATTTCCCAGCATATGAAAAATAGCTTTGCAATATGTTTGTGAATGAACAAATCAAGGTGATGAGGTGGTAGTTTTTCAGTGAAAGGAAAAGGAATGTTTCTGGAAAACCCATTTAGTTCAAAGAGGCATCTCTGTGTTGCAATTGCTAAAGAAAGCTCTCTTAGCAACATGGTTTCCTCTCACTAAACAGCAAAATTGAAAATAAAAACTTGATAGCTTAAGGAAGGCAGCAAACATGCTCCCAGGCAGAGGATATGCAAGGGAGAGCCATGGCTTTGTGTGCAGGGCACATGGCCAGGTTCAATTGCTGCCCTCACGGGGTTTTGACTGATCTGTTGGGATTGTGCTAGTGCTTCTTATAGCACAAACGTTCAGGTGCTGAATAATTTGTAGAGCATGAAAGCTGGAGATGAGAAAAGACCTTTTGGTCTTTCTCCTGCTGCATAAAAGGCGTATCTATATGTCAGCGGGGTTCTAATTCGGGAGATTATTTCACCGTTTCCATTGAGTGTCTCTCCCAGGGATGGGAAGAGATAAACCTTTGTGGCTTGCCTGACATTCAGCGCTCCATTCTTCTTTGATTAATTTTCCCCACTCTTTTCATCTCTTGTGTATTCTAATTCCTTTCTGCAAACCCCTCAAAGCATTTAGCATCCACTGCATGATTCCTTGGTCCACACATATGTGCTCTGCTTTCTTTGCATAATAATCTCTATAGCCCCCTAATCTCCGTGGCTGCCTAAACTAAACTAATTGTATTCATCTGCAAACTGCTCTGATGACTTGGACGGCATAAAAAGAGCATTAAGAGCAGGTGGTGAGCTGTGATTGTTGTTTCTGATTGGAGAAAAATTATGCACACCTTTATTTTTATTATCTCTTTCCTCTGTCTTCCCACCTGCTGTTGGGTCTGGGTTTAATACCACAGCAGGGCCTGCTTTTTTCCCTGTCTCTGCACTTAGACACAGAGATAACACTACAGAGGGGCCCTAGTTCTCAGCTGCTGTGCTAATTGCACAGTTGATACTGAGGTACTAGGGCAAAACCTTGTCTGGGAACCAGGGGAAGATATAATTGAATGAATTAATGATGGAGGGAAGGATTAAAAATTATGCTTCTATCTTCCAGTCACACAAAATATTTTGAGAGCAGTATTTTAGCAAGAAGAATGAGAAAAATGCTGAACTGCTGAGATGTCCAAAGGGCTTGGTGGTTATTTCAAGACTGGGCACGGTCCTTCCCTTACAGGGAAACAAGTCTCTTGGCTAGATTTCATATGTCATCTGACATGCATGGACAGGACTCATTACTTCAGAGATTACTTGCTAGGATGCTCTAAACCCACAGCAGAGTAAAAGGTCTGTGTTTTTTCATGTTGCTGAGTTTTGGCACAGAAGGAAGACTCAGCTGGACAGAGGTTTGGCTCTTGTGCCTGCAGCATGAGGAAATCCTGATTATCTGTGGGTCACCTGCAAAGTGTCAGTGGTAATCCTCCAGAAACAGCTATTAAAAGCCAGAGTTCCCCAATGAGATTATAACAGTTAATTCTTATGTTTTCTTTCATGGAAGCACTGCTTTATGATCCAGCTCAGTCAATGTGAAGAGGAGGTCATGACTGCATTCCTGTTGTGTTCCTTACACGCAGAAGGCTCAAAATGTAAAACCTGCGAAGGACTTCATACCATCTCATTGCCTTTAGAACTTGGTACAGATGATATAAATTTCTAAAGGTTTACTAAACTTTCTAAAAGTTTACTAAATCAACTCTTCTGGAGCCTGTTACACTGTGTAATGGTTTGATGTTGCTTGGTGGGTCTATGTTAAGCTATGATAAAGTATACAAAACCGGGGGACTTGCATGCCCAAACAGACTGCCCTGCTCTACACTGTGCATCCAAGTAGGCTCCCAATGGCTGTCTGAGCACTCCAGCTTTGTGAAGGGTCTTTGTGGGCAATCCAGCTCTGTCTCAGTTCACAGTTCAGACACTGAGGACCTAACGCTGGACTGTTTTCAAGTTTTTCTCTCTAGTCTGATTCAGATGTAAGTTGGGCAGTCCTTTTTGGGGAAATGAAGCCAAAGATACAGGTGGCTTAACTGCATTTTGATGCATTCATTTTCTGAAGTAAATTTTTATCTTCAGAAAGAGGGTCGGTCACCTTCATACTTTAACAGCACCACAGAATGTGTAATCTGATGTGTCTGGTTACAGAACAGACACCGTTTAGGAGCTGTGGCTAAACATTTTCTCAAACAAATATGGAAAAGGAAAAGTGAACAGGATACTTTTTTTTTAAAGTATACAAAACCATCCCACTACTGCTCTGAGTAGTTAAAGCATTTAATGAGCCCTGGGGGAGGAAGAGCTTTCCTTGAATTATCACCTGCAGCCACCTTTGAGATTTTGCAGGAACTTGGGTAACTAACAGAAATGTTTCAGTTCTTTCAAAAGGTGAGCTAGAGCCCAGTGATCTTGTTGCAGTCTCAGCTAAAATAAGCTTTCTTTTTTTTCAAATAAAGGCAAATGTGTCCTAAATTAACATGTACTGTAGTAACTACGTTCTTTTGATGAGGGAACAATCAGGTGATTGCAAATTAAGATAATAAAAGAAGATATAGTGTATGTAGTAGGTCTTACATAACTCACCAAGTAATGAATTTCATTTTACTGGTTTCAGTTTTAAAACACAGTGAAAGATGAGCTGGAGTAGGACTACACTGTGCATCAAGAGAAAAAGTGGTGATAAATCTGAGCCGCAGGAACTTTAATGCTCTGGTCCCATGAACGGTGCTGGATGTGGCAAAGCATTGGCTTATGTGGAGCCTGTGTGGGGCCTGTTGCTTTATAAATAGCTGTTTGTGCTTTCTATAGCTATGACAGTTAGCTATGTCTGATGGCACACAAGGAATAGGAGGGAGGCTGTGCCTCTGCAGTGGGCCAGGCAATGTCAGCTGGAAGGAAACCTTCCCAGGCCGACGTGTTGGTGTAAGCCCAGTTGATCTCTGGTGTCTGGAATTTTTTTCTATACAGAACTGTTGTGAACAGGGAACATCTGTATTCAAATGCTTGTGGTACTGCATCTGTCTCCAAACGGACTTTCAAGAAAAGGCCAGTGATGCTGCCTGTCCAATAAGCTTTTCATTAGCTGACTCACCATTGGGAATAAACAGGGAACTGAATCAAGCTGGGTCTGTCTTGGACTTTTCCCCTGAATCCTATTTTTAGATACACAAATGCAAATCAGAAGTACTCTGCTGAAACTGGTTAGGTACTTTATAATTTATTTGTCAAATTGGTGTGAAAGTTCTGAAGCACACGGTTCCAAAAGAATAAGATCTGTTGCTGTAAAATGTCTCCCTCTGGACAGTGAGGGCCCTTCGGCTGTGCCTGAGGATGCGGAGAGCCAACGGGACTGGGAACATCAGTCAGCAGTGCAGATGTGAATGGGTTGTTCTTTCCATGGAGCACGAAAGCAAAAATATTTAGTGTCGTTAAAAGAACAAACTTGACATATTAAGTAATCAGCTTAGTAAAATCCATTTTATGGAGGGTCTGCTTCTGGAAATTAGGTGTTAGGATTTGGTACTAAAAGATACTATGGGAAAATAGCAAGACATTGCTGGGAGTGTTACGAGACGAAAAACAAGCAGTGTCTGTAAAGTCAGCTACAGGCTGTAGGTCAGCACTGAGGCTGAAGTAAACACTCTTGGTGTCCACAGGCTTTTACTCCTTCCCATGCTCTACTCCATCCTGTGTGCTCACACAAGCAGCAAACTGAGTTGAGAAGCTCATCAAAATAAAAAATAACTTTTTTTTTTTCAATGGGACACTATGTTGGTTTTAGTTTACTGCTTTAGCACAGTGCTGTGTATTTTGGGAATACAGGTGTATATAGTTTTTCTTAGGTGTTTGGCAGATGCCTGGCACTTTAGTGCTTGTTCCCAGTGCCCTGTACCGTGTCTGTCTCTCTAGATGTGGTTTGGAAGCTTTCTCTGTATATCCAATAGCTTCTGCTCCCTTAGTGAAACTTGTGCTGCTCTGGAAAGCAAATTACATCATGAAATAATACTTCATAGCAATCCTCAGTTCTAAGCCTTTTACAAGCTGTCAATATTTAGGATTTGTCTGTATGTAGAGGCTTAGTTTTATCAGTAAGTGAGGCCAGAGATGAAGAGAATTTTCAAGCAGAAGAAAACAAGTGGGTGGTTTGTGTGCTCAGACAGCTCTGCGGTGTCCATCCCTGGTCCTGCTTGCAGCACGGCACCAGGTAAGGGATGACGTTTTCCCTCTGTCCGTGGTGGTTGCAAAGATGTTTTAAGATGTGAGTTGACAGAAACAGGAGGCAAAGCACAGACAGGTTAGTGTAGCAATCGCCTGCTTGAGATCTGAACTGCTTCTGGTATTATCTGCCGCTTATGCCTGCGTAGATTTAACATGTGGAGCAACGCCTTTTGGGGCTATTCACTCATCGGGTGGTTTTGTGGCAGAAAGTTCAGATTAGAATTGGAGAAAAAGACTGACATCTTTCTTTTTTAATTCCTGCTCTGCAACTGCTTTTGTGTCTGGCTTTCTGGTGCCTGAAGTTCTCCATTCTGATGTGTAACCTGGCACAAGTAGCCCCCCTGTTTAGGCTCGCACCCACAGGATTACCTGGGCTGAAGAGAAGTGAGTAGGATTTATACTGTCCTGAATTCTGCTCTGTGCAGAAATGCAGTTTCTCTGTCTTCATCCCTGGCTTTCTGCAGAATGTGGACTTAAGGCTTTTTACAGCAGCATGAGGGACCTGAGCATCAGTTGTGCTTCCTTCTAAATTCAAAGGAGCCTATGAAACAAAAATTCTCTGTGAATAACCTGCCCACTGAATTTAACCATTTGAGGGCTCACACCTCTCTCTAAGGGGTCTGTTTCCACACCTTTAGTGGAGCCTTTCTGGCTTTTCAAAGCCAGTCATTGTTTACTGAAGTATGTCTTCAGCATGTCCTATCACTTGTGTTGTATTGTCTTATTTGTGTGCATTTCTGACAGTTGTTATACCCAGCTGCTGCCCTTGCAGGTATTAATTTGACTCTGTATCTTTCAACATTTCACTGCTTGCTGAAGTGCTGGTAACTTCAACAGTGGTACTGACACCTGGTGAAACAGGAGAAAATAATTAGACTTCCATGAAATAATAACACCTATTTTATGTTTCTGAATGTAAAATAAACTTATAGGCAAACATTAGTGCTCTGCCTACTTATAATTGATGGTTATGCCAATTGTGGCTGTTTTTCATGTGATAGGGAGAGATGAGGTGTCTGTGCAATACAGTTCTGGTGACAGTGGGAGTTTCTGGTCTGCAGGGCAAAGCCCAAACAGGATTAAGCCATGCAGGGTGAAAAGTTTCCTGAGGATCTATTAATGAGAGCAAGTGTGGAGGTGAGAGGGGTGGGTAAGGGTGGAAAGATGCATAAAAAGTTTCTTACAGATCATCTTTAGCAGGGATGGCACCTGCACATATCCCATCTCTCTTTTTGGTTTGTCACTGAGGTGTAGGCTTAAGAAAGGACACCTTGAGGTAAGGAGCTGGTCTACAGCTGGGGAGCTGCACCTCTAAACTCAGGGTGGAGAGAAATCGGCTTAGAAGTGTAAAGGCACGGCTGTGAGCACTGCACCGTGGGGAAAGGCTGTCAGTTTAGAGGTAACTTGTTTCAAAGTATCTGTCAGAAAAAAAAGCTGAAGCAAAACTAGAAAAATTCCAACCTGTCTGAATGCAGCTCTATGGAAAAATAATAATCAAAATGTATACTCTTGTTAAAAACCATGGTTCTTCCTATGGTTTAGGGAGGACAGCTGAGGCATCCAAATGTTTACAGAAGTCTGGAGATATGTAACTGACTTGGCACAGTGGGGATAATAACAGGACAAAGTCTATCTCCTGAAGATTAATTAAATTTCATTGTCACAAATCTCACTTTATTAAAAAAGTCTGAAATTTTGTTAATGATTAAGATATGTGTTATGAGACATGCCAATGCTACATCAGGGATGCAACCTCTGCATTGACAGCTTTGACAGGTGATGAGTGGCTGCCTACACTGATCTTCTGTCTGAACAGTTTGTGTTGAAAAGGATGAAGAAGCACTAAGTGAGTTCAGTTAGTAAAAGGAAATGATTGAAGATGAGCAGGCTTATTTTTCTTGGAACACCTCAAATGGATGGAGAGGAATATAATCTCTGTTGGGAAGCATGGTGACAAGGTATTGAGGCAGTGTTGGGGCACAGATTTGTGTGGGAGAAGACATTCCTGTACTACCAGAAAAGCTGGATAACTGAGGGCTGGTTTTGTGCTCACCTTGCTCATAGCAGTCCTATTTGTAGTGTTCCTGATGCTGTTAAGGCCACTGTTTATCACAGTGATGTTAGTGGGTCCTGGATGCAATTCTGCACTTCGTTAGAGTAGGGGTTGGTGTTGTATTGCATGTTTAAGCTGAAGATCCTTATAAGCCACAGGCTCTTCTGACATTCATTTAATTGCTTTTTTTTTTTTTATGCTTCTTGAGAACACTCACTTTAATTCTACATGATATGTTGTAGCCAGAGTATAAATATCTTCCTCAGTCTATGTGGTTGCAGGAAAAACAGCTCTAGAACCTGTGAGGGAATACAACTCCATAGGGATTCAGAGTAAATATTTCTTGAAGTCCATGATTATTTGATTGCTGTAGTCTAAGACTCTCTTCTCATGAGCTTCAATAGTTATGCCAAAAAATCACAAATCAGCATGGTTGTGATCTCTTTGGAGTGTCTTCTCTGGCCTGTTGGATAAGAAGCAAGATGATGATACTAAGTATTAGTGTTTATAGCTGTTATGTTAACATGTTGTGTTCTTACAGCAAATTCAGCACTACTGTGGGATCCTTTTTACACAAGACTGAAATATCTGCTGTGTAGCACCTGAGTTTTTATTTTTCCAAATGACTTGTTTTTTCCTTGTCTTCATTTTGCTGCCTAAAATATTCTTTCCCTAGTGTAATTTTGGCTGACTTTCCTGCTGCTCTCTGGCTGTTCTTTCCTCTGAATAATGTAATGCTGAAATTAAAATTCCTCATTTCTCCTACCTTGAGGGGGGGTTGTTGTTCTGAGTTACTGTCCTGAAAGTGGAAGAATCTGTGCCTGTATCGTTGTTCTGAACTAATTCTAGCAAGAGAAATGAACCAGCCTGTCAAGGATGCTATGGCCTTCTTGTACTGGCTTGTGGAAGAGGGTAAGAGGCTGCTAGTGCTGCTGGGTGAGAGTTACTCTTCCTGTGCAAGGGAACCTACTTTAATTTCTGTGTTGCATGAGAAGACATTGCTGAATGGGGAGGGTGGGTTGAGGGGCAGTTGGTGGTTGATGGGGTAAAACAGTTTTGTTAAACCTGATGGTTGAAACCTGGGGCAGACAATGGGCATGACTGCTGTTTCCATAGCTTTCACCAAAACAGAAGATCTAGGTTTCCTTCCTTGATTTCAGCTGAATTTTGCATGGCTGCCTGAAAGCATATCATGTTTGGACTGGATGGTATATGATCCTAAAACTCTATAATGCAGCACTGCAAGGTTGGCTTAACTTTATGCAGTAAATATTTCAATAGTGTCTGAAACAGTACAGGGCACAGCCTGCTGTAGAAACCATCCCCAGGGTGAAATGAAATGTTTGTCCAGTTACTAATGTTTCTATCACGTTGATTAGGACCACTGAGAATTACACTTTGGCTTATAGTGCTAGATAAGCTGCAAAGAGAAAGCAATAAAGAAGCATGTAAGGAACTGTGGTAGGAAACAAGGCCATCTGCAGAGAATCAAATACTTGAGTAATTCATTAGGTGATTCATCCTGTGATGGTTCTTTGGATGTGTAATAAGAATTAGTATTTCTCCTTACGCAGAGGAGGGGAAAATTAATTCAGTTTCTATCAAAGCATAAGAAGTGACTTTGAAGCCTTGTCAAATGCTCCATGATTTAGGGATCCAGCACATGAAGGCAGTTTATCAGGCTAGGCCAGCTGAGGGACTGCCTTGAATGAAGTCATCTTGATCAGCACTGGAGTCTGCTGATAGAAAGATGTGAGCAAAGACAAGTATGTGCCTGCTTCTGGTTTTCTCTTTGATGCTGGCTTCAAAGATGCATAAAAAATACAAAATACAGCATTCTAATTTGTATTAAAGTGGTCAAAGGATGCAGGTCGACTTCAGATGGTGACCTTTTCAGATGCTGGCAAAAGATGTTGCATCTCTTTACTAGAACAGGCAGCCAGGTAGATCAATTGGAACAAAACTCTCTAGTTACTCTCAAAAAGCAGAAACTGTGTTATGTGCACAAGAGAAAAATCTTTCCAGTTCATTAACAAAGGGACTTCTTGGTCAGACTGTTGTATCACTCCAGCTAATATTGACTCTCTGTGGTACGGATTGGGGTATGCTGTCCTTTTATCATGCTTGTATCAGATCTGTACCTTCCTCCTCTGCCTGGAGCTGTGGTTCTAATCTCTCTCGCTTTCAGGAGGTCCCATGAGAGTCCTTGCCATCATTTCAGATGCTTTTCTGACAGTACTTCTTAGACTGTCACTCTTTGTCATGTACACGGGGCTTTCCTTCTGAGGCCATCACTGCTTGGTTTCTGTTTTCCAGTTTGACACTTAAAGGTTTGTAGTTTCCAGAACAATTGTGTCAGTGAAGTAATTGTGTGCTTGAACAATCATTTGAAAATACCAGTTGTCCTCAGCCAGTATCTGCAAGTGTGCTTTTTGTAACATATTTGCTAAGCAACTTCAAATAATGTAGCTTCCACAGTCTCAGGAATTTATACACAGTGATCAGAGTTTGGTGAGTGGCTCTGTAGTTTTATAGACTGTTTTCCAGTCTTTTCTTTTTTTTTTTTTTTCTTTCTTCTTTTGAGAGTTGTTTTTGTTAATTTTGGTTTGGTTTTGTTTTGTTGTGCTGGGTTGTTTTTTTGAGGGGCTGTCCATTTTGGTGGTTCATCCTCCACATTTATTCCTAGAAAGCTTTATTCACATCTGCATCTTCTTTAGCTGTTTCTGTTCTGTGCCCCCTCTCCAACTGATGTCTGATGCCACAGGACATCCCCATCAATGCAGCGCTCCTCCTTCCTTACCACAGCTCTGCCTCACTATTGCCCGCTGCAACGGTGCAGGCCTCCAGCCTCCAGCACATGTTGGTCCTTCCTGTCCTGAACCAGTCTGAAGAGGCAGTCCTTGAATCCTCCTGCTTCCTTAGGGAAGCCATGGCTTTACTTCACCACTTGGCAGGATTTATGCTCCCTGTGGGATGACTTCCCAGCTGCTGCCCCGCTCTTAGTCTCTTCTGCTGCTGCCATTCATCCATGATGTCCTTTTCTGAGGCTGAGGTCCTTCACCTGTTGTGAAACCTTGTGGAAGGCACTGTGTGAGCTTCTTAGATATGAGTGCCTTGATTTTTTTTTTTTTTGGACAAATGTTACTCCTCATTCTCTTTTACTTCCACCTTCTGCATTTCTACTCCTCTGTCTAAACCAGGCTCAGGCTCAGAGCCTCCCAATCCTATCTCAGCTTCCTGGCCTGAATCCCAACATATTTGTTGCACTTCTCTCCCCTTGAAACTGGGGTTACTCGGTCAGAGATGTGGCATTGCCCTGTGGTATAATTTATTATATCTTTACAAGCATCTCTCCATAGGAGATGTGACATAGGATGCATAGATCTCACTGTAAGGCACCAATGGATATTGTTTTCAGGTTTGGCTAAACCTGTTCATTTTGGGCAGAATTCACTGGAAACTCTACGGTCTCAGCCAGCTTCCCCACCAGTGTTAAAATGTCAGCAAACTGCTTGAGCAGCACAGTGTGGTAGCTGGATACGACTATTGGGATCTGTTATCTCAGATCTGTATGAGCATAATTTATCCTTCTAAAACTATCTAGTCTTGTGACATGTTCTAATAAGATTTTTGGGGAAAAAAAGAAGAGGTTTTACGATGAAGATTTTGAGATGTTAAACACATTAACACTTAAAATGTTTTGTACCCATTCAGTTTTCAACCTTAGGGAAATTATCTGAAGATGTTAGCTGTCTGCAGAACAAACTTGTGATTATAACAATTTCTTACCAAAGAAGGAACAGATCTAATGTTTACCATCTAGGATTGTAACTCGAAGTGTGACTTGCATTAGATTTTGCTGCAGTTTGGCAAGTTTTATGCTGATTCACTTTGGATACAAGAGGGCTGAAAAACATTCATGCCAACCTGAGTGTGCAGGATGTGAGTCACTCCTGGTGGTCATTGCCTGGTCTGGCTAAGAAGGATATTTTTGATGAACTGAGTCTGTGCATCTTTGAAAATTGTCCTTATACATATTAATGAAAGTTTACCTATATTCATTGCAGCTTTGCACTGAGTGTGAATTGCATCCTAGGAAGTGCCATATGGCCTGTGCTTTTATACTTAAAACAATTTCTACATCAGAAATACAAAACCTCAAAATCTGTTCCCAAGTCTTTGGAAGAATAAATCATTTAACTGCCACTGTGGATGTGTAAAAGCTGAGTGCAGTACACCTGCAGGCTTCCTGAAGTCTGTTCACATGAACATGTGCTCCTCAGCTGCTGTCATTTCTCAATCTTTAACCCAATTCTAAATACCCTTCTTGAATACTGATCCGGCTGTAAAGGAGCAGAGAGGTCACCTTGTTTTTTTTTTTTGTGGAGAGCCAAAAGCAAGGGTTATGTGATGTTTAACTATGGGCCAGTCGTGGAGACGACCCACGCTGTGACACTGGAGCCACTTATTGCCCTGGAAACAGCATCTAAATCCATCCCGTCTGCTTGCTCCACACAGTCCAGCTGTACAGCCAGGCAAAGATCAGCTTTAACACGTCCAAGCCATGAGCAAGAGACTCTCAAGCCTGTTCTGGCTGCTTCAAATAGGCAGTGCACAAAGCCTTTCAGAAGCACAGGTCTGTTGGCCATCAGAGAATATTCAGTATGGAGTTGAAATCTCCTCCTGATAGACATGCAGCAATATTTTCTGATGGCAATGCTATAAACTGTAGCAACACTTGGCTGGAAAGTCACCGTGATAGATGCTGCTGTATATTCAAATGTGCTTGAATTTAATTTAGACCTTTCTGGCGAAATAAACATCATCATCACTAAAGAGATACTAGGCTATGAAACTAGTCCCCTGATTGGATTTAAGGGAGCTAATTTTTGTTGAACATCCAGCCTTTTAGGTGACTGACAGCAGTTAACCATGATGGGCTTGTTTTTAGCGAATACTGTCTTCATAGGAAGCATGGAGCTCGTGCAAACCGGCAGCATCAGGCCCTAAAATAACATTCCTGTTCTCTGGTAAAGAAGTGTACATTTTGTAATTGCAGATTGGCATGAGATAGTGCACTGTTTTGTGGTTTTGGTTTGTTTTTTTTTTTTAAATATTCTCCAAAAGAAATTAAGATCATATACCTCTGTTGAGAGGATTAATTAGTTACTGGATCCAAGCCATTAGTGTAAAATGCTAAATATTGTTCTTCTGGAGAGTATATCAGCTAGAACTGGCCAAGTGTTGGACTGTATGTTTGCCTCTTCTCCTGTGGACTAACTCATTAGAGTAATTAGTATTTGAAGTCTCCTACAGAGAAATGTACATAGAGAGAGGGGGAAAAGGGCTTTGGCTAAAACTTAGCTCTACGGAAATCTTTTTCTTCCAGCTGGCTCTATTCTCAGTTCTTCCACTCAGAGTTGTTTCTTTCCTTTCACAAGCAGTACTGGCAAATTGTTCAGTAAAAGCACTAATGTTCTGTCACAGCAGAGACAGAAGATGAGAGACATGATGCTTCTGCCTCTCCTTGCTTATCTCTGCTGCTGCAAGCTAAACAGCTTCCTCCTTGCAGGGATGCAGGGAGTTGAGGTGATGAAGGAAGGAGAACCATCAGCACTCCTGCTGAGCGTGGAGTAGGTGATGCACAGCTGCAAGCAAGGTGTCCTCCTAGTTTTTCTCCTGTACTGGCTTGGGATTGCTTGTGGCCACCTCTTGGATGACTCTCACAGCCATTAACCTTTTCTGAAGTTCTTTCTTCACCTGTTTTCTCACCTTGAATTTTGGTAAATAACTAGTAGCCAGGGCAAGATCTCTGGTCCTCTCTCCTATGACCTGCTTCTAAACCATGGTAAGCACTGGCTTCTTTACAGCAGGCTTTTCTGTAAATGTTTGTGTGAACAGCTTTCTCCCTCTGCAATCCTGGAGCTCAGCTCAACTTTCCCGCTCAAGGATTGGAACTCTTGTTTGGAAAAGATTTTCCCACTGTTTCTGTTATTTTTCAGGCTGGCTAGAAATACCTCCTTCCCACCACTGGATAAGTTTTAGGGGATGAGGACTTATAGCCCGTGCCAGCTGCCTGTGGTGGCATAAAGGAGCCTGTGCCCAGCAGTTACATTCTGTTTGCTGGTGCTCCTTTGACCAAGGAGGCTGCATGTGGAGGCTTCGTGTCCTGGAGTGATACTTTTGCTGAGGCACTTCCATGTCCCTGTTCTCATTGTGCCTCTGACAACACGGCAGCAGCAACACTCTCCTTTCTGGTGACATCTTTTTAAAGTTTGGTTCCCCAGTTCTCTGAAGCTGAAATACTTGGTGACAGGCTATGATGGGAAAGGGTTGTGCATTATTTTCCAGTGGCAGTTGCGCAAGCTTGAACATGGGCTCTACTTCTGTTACTGAATGAGTCTGGAAGATGTGATTTCACTTTTGTCAGCAAGCTGATTATCCCGAGGGCTGCAAGAAGCCCAGCTTTATTTTACAAATTGGTACTGAAGAGTTTTGACCCTGAGAAGGGGGCAAGAAATAAAAGACCTCATTTCCCTATTTCTGTGTTCCTAGCCATGCAGGTACATAAGAGGCTGTCTCCGTAAGATTAATGCTAGAAGAACATTGTTTCATTTAGAAAACAAACAAAAAAAAAAACCCAAAACAAAACCACAACTTTCCTTCCCTGCCCTAATCAGACTGTATCTTTTCTTCTGTGGGATGCTTAAACTGCAACTTAAAATTGAAAATGCATCTTGTGTATGGATTTTCTCAGATACCAACATCACCCTGGTCTGTAGCAGGTCAGTTTTCAGCTCCTTGCAAACGATGTTCAGGTGTAAATGCCCAGGTAAGGGAAAACACCTGGGCAGGCCCTTTGGCAGGGATTTGGAGTGGCTGTGAGTTGGGATCCCTCATATCTGCCCCAGCTGTGCTGGAAATCCACCGTGTGGGTGAGAGGGGCAGAGGCTGCACTGGGAAGCTCACCAGCACTTCTCTTGTGTTCCTGATGCTTTAGACATAAGGAATTGTTAACATCAGGCAGAGCAGCAGCAAACCCAGTGTTTAAATTATGGACCAGTAAGCAGGTTCTGGAAGAACTCCACGCTGGTTGAGCTCACTCTTCTTAGGTGAGTGATTTACAAAGGTATTAATTAACGTGATACTACAGCAGGGGAGCAGAGACATGGCCAAAAGCAAGTCAGAATCTCTGCAGCAATGCCTAAGCAAGATGTTTTGGTGGTGTGAGATGATGGTCTTGCAGGCACCACAGGCAGCAGCTCTGGCACAACCTGCCTGCAGTCAGCTGTCGCCTCTGACCTGCCGTGAGGATAAGGAGGTGGATGGATATACAGCAATGGGCCTTCCTTGCCCTGAGCTGTGTGCTTGCAGATCCCATGGCATCATAGGAACCTATCTAATCAGCGATTTTGTGCCATAATCACCTCTTCTGGGCTGTTGGAGAGCAGCAGCTGTAGGGGTTTCTGAGTGAATCACAGCAAAAATTAGTAGCTGCCTTCATGAATTATCCCCTCACCCACTTACCAGATTTCTGGTTAGGGTTTGGTTTTGTGGGTTTGTAGGGGCTTTTTATTGTTTAACAGTAGGTTTTTAGCTTAATGTGAAAATCTGGGGAAGTCACGGTGATTTCCATGTTTGTATAAAGTGTCCTTCTCTGGGGTACTCCAGCATTTTTTTGTTATTGTGCAGTGTTAAAATGAAATGCATTTGGGTGTTTTACAGAAAACTTTACAAGAAAAAAAAAACCTTTGCAAATCTTTTATCTAATACCTCTATTTTTTTGCTAAATTGTGTCGGTGATTTTTATTTACTCTTAGTTTTTCTTACCTACATGCAGAGGTACATTTAGACCTGAAAGAGGTAACAGCCCCCACTGCTACTCAGGTTCTTCTCATACTAGTGGTGGGCGATGATTTATGGTGTTCAAGGAGTAACCGCTGCATCTGCATAGTCACAGGAACTGACATTTGATGTGATCCTTCAAAGTAAGCACTTGCATTAGCAGAGGTTTAGTGTGGTGCAAGAAATTCTCGTGTGCTTGTAGCAGGAAAATGTTGCCATAACAGTGTGCCAGCTGAAAAAGTCAATGAGTTGATATTGGCCAGCTGGATTTTCTAAGAGAAACCAGCATGAGGTCTAGTGCTTGGAATCAGTAGATGGAAGGAAAAAATACACAAAACAAACCAGATCAACTAATCGTGCATTTATATAGTTTATATAGGCTGGATAAATATTCAAGGGGGAAATAAATTTTTTTTATTACAAAGTAATATTAATTCCTACTGGGCTATCTTTTGTGGCTCTATAATTTTAAAATTATTATTATCTTGTATTTATTTGACTTTTCAGGTACACTTGAAAGATTCGTTCTGGCATTTTTTGAGAGCTGCTGCCCTCCCTTCCCAGATCCATTAGTGCAGTGGCATCACTTACTTCCCCTCCTGCAGCAATGGGACTGTTGCACTCCCCACACTGCTGTTACCTCCCTTGTGTCCTCTTCTGGGGTTGGCACCATCCCAGGCAGCAAACCTGGCAGAGCTGTTGGCCTGGGTGCTGCTCAGTGCTTGCTGGAGAAAGTTTCTCCTCAAGAGAGAGTACAAACTGGTGGGACTTCCAGTCACCTACCGTCACAGCCTGTCTCCATGGGTCTTGGTGGCAGTGGTTTTGTCTGCTGCTGAAATGTTTAATTTTTTTTTTTTTAAATGATATGTGATTCAGCATGACAAAAGGTACCTCTTTCAGCAGAACATGCCATACCAAGTAATATGCCAACTATTCCCAAGGATCAGTTCTGGCTCACCACAAGCTCTTGAAGAGCAAAAGGGATTAACAAAAAGGATTTATCTTTTTTAATCTTAAATTTTTTCTAGGATTTTGTGCCACGTAAATAAAAGGTTAATGTAGCCTTTCTGAAGTGATTCACCTTTCCATGCAAATCCTGCCCATCCAGGATTTGGACTTGCTTCTTTACTCAACGCTGAAGTGACACGAGTGTCCCAGGAAATGGTCGAACACAGCAAACATGGTGAGCTGAGCATTAACCAAAACACTTCTGTGATTTTTAAAAAGTGACTGTGAGGAGTGCTTGTCTTCACTGGTGACTGCAGAGGCAGGAAGGTTAAACATAACTTTCTAGTCATATCTTGGTTTCTTTTGAGTTGATGGAATTTTTGGTTCTTTGCTTGTTTATAGTAAGGGAAAAATGGTGATGCTGAACTAACAGGTGGCCAGTAGCTTCAGGAAGAAGCTCCACTGCTTTGAATGTCATAGTCTTGCAGTAGGACACTGAAGTTTTACCCATCCTGCAATGTGAGACATCTGGAAGAAAAGATATCCTATTAGAACATAGGATAATACAGCACGATAGCAGAAACAGCTTTTTAAAATTCTATTTCCAGAATAATTTGGAAAAAAATGGGGGATGCAGCCTTGCTTTCTCCGAAGGGGTATATTGCCTGTCCCTGTTGTGCTACCAGTGCTTCCAGTTACTTGTGTGTCCCTCACCATGTGAGCTTGCTGGAGTGCATCACTGAGATTTCCCCGTAAAGTAGCAGATCCCTTGACAGACCGGCTGCCTTTGAGTAGGAAGATATTTTGCCATTTGTCCACATGTTGAATACATTTTTACAGATGATGCTTCTATATTAGGATTTTTAAGAAATTCAGATGAACCAGTGCAAGGTGACTTTCTGCTTCTCAGCAGCACAGCAGATGGGGAGAGCACAGCACTGCCATAGTATGTCTTGCTGCTCTCGGATATTGTTGAACTACTGCAGATATGGTTGTAGATGTTGAAGTGATGTGCACACCACAGCCACTTGATGATGATGATAATCATTTCACCTCCTGTCTGGGGCTTTAATAAAACTTAGTATAACTGGAAAAACACTGGAAAGGGATAACAATTGAATCATATTTTTTTCAGGTTAAATTTTCAGGATAGGAAAGTAGAGAGCTAGGATTTTCTGGTTTGACTATTTATTTCTCTTTTTGGGACCAGGGGTCCAGAGATTGGGTGTCCACTGCCCTACAAAATTCTCAAGCACATAAATCCCAGTTACAAATTATTTTTAGATACACTGATATACAGGTTAAGCGCGGGGCTGGCACTTTTGTCTTTAGTGCAATTATTTCTATACTTCGAACAATTCATAGTGAATTCTAGAGTAGCTTAAATTTTTACACACTAAAAAGGTAAAGTAACAGAATCACAGTTCTTAACACTGGATTTTCTAGATTTGATCCCATTTGCTTATAAAAAAACCCCACAGGACACCTCTGCAAAGCCTTTGATCCTTTTGTGTCAAAAGATGGACAGTTAGTAGGACATCAGTCCTGCCATTGAAGGAACTGGTCACATAAAAGTTTGGATGTCAGCCTGGGAGCTCGGATCCAGAGTCAGCCTTCTCTTTTTGAAAACCATTGTGCATGACCTTGAACAAATATCTGAGGTGCTTGGCAGATCATTCCTTATCTGAAAGCGGGGATGATAGAAGTTCACCACCACTCAGCTGGGACAAATTTCAGGGCAGCATAAGGTGTTGTAGAAAACAGATCAGTATGTTCCATCAGTTTGTCTTCCACTTCAGACCCTTCTGTTCATACAAATTGTTTAAAAGCCAAGAGAACAAACCTGTTGTTTTTGGAGCAACAACAGAAAGGCAGAGCAGCAAGGCAGGAGTTGGGGTGCTTGGGTAGCCCAGGGCTTGGTGTGTGTTTTGGTTAGCCTGGCAGGTAGCTAAAATAACCACACAGGTGTTCTCTGCTTCCTTCCCCTCTCTTCCCTTGGTGGGACGGGGCAGAGAATCAAAAAGAAAAAAAAAAACCAAAACACACAAAAAAGCTCCCCAAAACCCAGAGGTTGAAACCAGAACAGTGTACCTGGATGGTTCAGCGTAAAAGGATGAAGCCAGAGATACTTTTGTTTCCTTCCTAAAGCTCTGGTTATTCCAAATCCAGGTGATGCACTGTTGAGCTTACAGGCTTGAGTAGATCACGTCTGTGTTCAAATTGTTCAGCAGGTCTTGCCCCATCATACAAACTGTGCTAAGCACACAGGCTTGCTCCATGCTATTCAGTTTCCCTTGACTTTGGTTGTGCTTTGTACCCATGCTGTGTTGTAAAGAGGTACTGGGGTACTCAGCATCTGTACAGATGGATTTTGCAGCAATGTTTGTCTTTTTCTAGGGAAGGAGCTGGAATTCATTCTTTTTGACAGCCAAACTTCTTCAGAGAGTGAATGGGAGGCATTAGTCTTAAGTAATGAGGGGATTAAGTAAAATTTCTCAAAGGAGTAATATATTCAGTTCCAGATTTGACATGTTCAAAACATTAATTTATGACTGTAAAAAAAATTTACTTGAACCAATTAAAAATGCTGGGGAAATTCCACCCTGGATCACAGAATCACAGGATGTTAGGGGTTGGAAAGGACCTTAAAAGATCATTTAGTCCAACCCCTCTGCCCATGAAGGATCATCTAGATTAGATCACACAGGAATGTGTCCAGATTGGTCTTGAATGTCTCTGGCTCATCTTATCTGATGAACATCTCTTCTTACACTGATGCTGTGTGATTTTTTTTCCTTCTGCCTTTTTTTTTTTTTCTTGAACTCAAATATCAAATGCAACTGCTTTCAGTAACTGGGAAAACAAAGGATCTACCTTTATTTTGGGAAGGTTAGGATCACTCTTTGTTCTACAAGTAGCAGAAAAAGCAAGCATTAGGGGAGTGTGTTAAAATAGTACTCTGCACCTCTCTTTAAGAATATCAAAGTCTTTTCTGCTATTCAAAAGGGAAGCAGAACAAAAACATTGTGGGCAATATTTTATAATAGAACAATGAGCCTGAATAGATAGATTTTTAAACCCCTTGTTTCATAAATGTTTAAAAGTATGTTCACAGATTTAAACTTCTTTTTTTTTTATCGCTGGTTTCCTTATTATGCATCAGCTTTTAAGTTCTGTGATACCACTGCGAAAGAAATGAAATGTCAGATGTGAAGGATGTTATTATCAGTATGCAGTGGCACTTTTATATACTGATTATAATGAAGCCTCTCCACATCACTCTTTCATTATTTTTATTTCTGCACCTAAAATGAAAAGGAACGAACGTACCTCTTGCTCAACAAATATTTTTATAAGATCAGCAATCGTCTGCTGAATGAATGTCAGGCTGCAAGAGTTCTTCTGGACATACCAGTGATGTGTAGTGACCAGTGGAGAGCCTCATCCCTTTTTCTTTTTAAGCACATCTGTTCTCACAAAGGCCCCTGTAAGGGTATTGGGCACGGTGTGGTCAATGGCGCTTGCTGCAATGTATAATTTTGCTGGTGTCACAGTATTCTTCATCCTTTCCTATTCATCTTCTTGTAATAGTGATTGGTTCAATGCAGCTACAAACACTTCTAATCTTCTGAGACAGCTGTGGTCTTGGGAGCTCTTGAGTGGCAACCTCTAGCATTTTGGTTTGATAACACTGAACAATGTTAAAAGCCAAGCAGCAACAGACTATACCGCTGCCGAGTATCTTCAGAACAGCACACAATTTCCTGCTGGTGAATCTTGCAGCAAGTCTTTGCAGTGGTAGTACAGAAATCTGACTGGGTGGTAGGAAGGAGAACTTTCTACTATGGAAAGCTGTTTCCAGGTACTTCAGGAGGTAAACAATCCCTTTTGGTGATATACAGTAAATGGATGGTCTAACTTTGCCTATACTTTCAATGTGATTACTTCCTGTTATTTACAGTGTTGTGTTAGTTGAATTTTCTTAATAGTAATAAATAATATCTATCCATTGTTGACTCTCACAATTATATTGTATGGTAGGCATTAATGTAGAGTAGCAGTTGAGAGCTTTTGTAGCCCTGTGACAACAAATGTGAAGCCAGAAGAGTTAAAATGGTGATAGTTCAGCTCCTTGCACGGTGTTCTGAGTTATATAGAAAGGTCTCCGTAAAACTAAAGCTGGGGTGTTTCTGCAGTTCTAAAGTATGCCAGGTACTTCCAGGCATCTGGTTTTGGCCTATTGCTTAAAAACAAACTTAATAAATATAAATTCAGTTGAACCTCATGCTTTTAGCAGATCCAATCTACTGCTTCTCTGACTCCAAAGCTGGTTTTGCCATTCTGTATCACCTCATTAGATGGACCAGAAAGGCTGTGGAGTTATTTAGCTCTCAGATTAGGACATGCCATGCTTTGGCAGGCTGAAAATGATAACAGGATTTGTTATTTACCATTTATTGGGGTAGAGCTGTGCAGTTGCTATCAGAGCAACCATGACCAGTATGTGTGCCCTGATCTCTCATTTTTTTTCTGTAATATTTTAATACTAGGGCTGTTGGAGGGCAGTATTTCTTTATGTATTTTTAATTCTTCTGGCCTGCTTTCTGAGTGGAAAAGGCAGTCTATCAGCTGGCAAGAAGCATGTATGCAGCATCAGGCCCCATGCTAAAACATCACACCTCTGGGAAGGGGGGGAGGTGGGTTACCATCTCCATCCACGTTTGGCATGCTGCTTTCTTACAGCCACTATAAATACTGCTTTGATTGGCATGGTAAAGGGTTGTATTTTTGGTACTGCAGGTATATACAGGGCTGCAGTTTAACATAATCATATGCTGCTGATTTCCAAATGAATGATCCTCACCTTGACATTTTAGTACCTGCAGCGCAGCTGCCTGATCAGGACCGCAGGAAGCACGGTGGATGGCGGGCAGGTGACTCCTCCATGCTGTCCCTGTCTTCCTCACCACTGGGACCAGCAAAAGTGAAGGTACGTAGGCTCCAGAGGACGTATGAACGTGAGATGAGACTAATAACCTGCCTGTGTGTGGGGTGTGTTCTGGAGAGGGTCCTGCTTGCTGCTAACTGGCATCTCTGCTGAGCTGGGCACCCTGTGTGTCTCCCCAAGATGAGCACCAGGAACAGATTCAGAAGTACTGTTGGTCCAGCTCCATTTCTGTCTCACTCTGCATATCCACCTCCCATTCCGTGTGTGCTTCGTTAATCTGATTTATCAGTAAAGTACAGGATTAATTATGTGTAGTATTCTGAGCATTATACTCTAATATTTAGGATACTTTGTAAGGTAAATAATGCCCTAGTATTAGGTATGCATTATAAGCCCCTGGTGCTTTCATTTAGCAGCTTTTTATGGAAAAAAGTGGGGTTTTTTCACAGCAATTTAAAAAACACCCTTCATTTTGTACAACTTTTTTAACACCGTAACTTTCAAGGTTGTCTGCATGTAGTTCAGGTTTTAATTTCTGGTCACCAAGCTGCTTGTTTGACAGTCTCTTTCTGTTTGTGATGAGAATGTATTTTTCTACAATATTGAGTAGATGGAAACCATTTCACGTTTGCAGTGGTGTAGACATGTAACAGACTGTGGATTGCTAAATAATTCCCTTCTGAGTAAAATTAGAAAAGAAAATAAAAGCAAAATTAAAAGATCATTTAAATTGTAGCCCTTGGTTCTACCTTGTTAGTCAACATTCCAAACAGTGATGTACAAACTGCATAATTTGTTTTGCTAAAATGTACCCAGTGTGGAGCCATCTGTGTAATAGCTGACGTTATTTATATTCAAAAGGGACGTTGCAATAGCTGGAAATGCCCCTACTCCCAGCTAACTATTTCCAGTGTGACTCTAAATTATTGATTTACATTCATTCTCTATTAACCTATTATGAGTTCATCTGCTTCTTTCAGCTCTCTTATCATGTTGATGTACTTCTAATTTTTCAAACTGAATAGTGATTTATGGTAAAGATGTTGGAGTAAATTGTTCTTCAGTGAATATCTGAAGCCTCTTATGCCCCAGATAGCCTCTTTCATTTGAAACTTGCATTGGGAGCTCTGATGCATAACAAGGCCAGCAGCAATACCTTACCAATCCTGGAAATGTCCCTTTCTGTCTTTCCTGATGCACTGAATATATACTTGTATTAACAAGACCAGTATTTATGAGATTACATTCTTGGTGTCTTTGGAGATGGAATGTCCCTTGTAGTCTTTCTGGGCTCTGCCTGTGATGCTCGTGTGCAGCGTGAGTTGGTTTTCTTGTCTTTTTAGGAGGAACATCCTGTCATCTGCAAAGTGCTTTGAATTTAATGAGCACTGTATGTTATGTGATTGTGCTTGGTGGCTCTTTCATGCTTACTCTGCTTGAGTGGGTTTTGTGCTGTTCTAAAAGATGTGTTTGCATATTGCACAATTGCCAGGGAAACCATATACGTATACAGAAGCAAGTTATTGCTAAATGTGAGTTTTTGCAATTAACTCACAAGGTAAAATATGTTTGGAGAATGTTTCAATCAGAAGCTGTAACGTAGAAATAATTCTGGAGAAAATGATAAAGCGATAGTCAAGTAAAATTCAAAGCACATGAAAGCCATTGGAGAGTGAAATTATATGTTCTAGGACTGGCTGGATTTGAAGACATCTGGTTTGATCAGTACTGAGTACAATATAGTTTCACTCTGACACTGTTCTGAGTTGTTGACCCATTAAAGATGGTTTTACCAACCCCCCATGAAAAGTGCAATTAGCAGTTTACAGCATCTTGGACTGACATGGGTAGACAGCGTGGCTGATGAGGGGTGATACGAAGGAGCCTCTTCAGTCCGTAGTCCTACAGTGAGCTCAGTGCTGCAGCATGGGTGCTCCCTCCCATGTCTTCAGTGAAATATTTGGGCACTCAGTTGCCCACAGCACTATCAGTGGATTGAGTATCTGATGATGGTGCTTTGGTGTTTTCCTGTGGTACTTGTATGGTTATTGCACCATGGTCAAAAGAGTCAGAGTTAAAACTTGTTTTGTGCTTCGAGGTGTGATAGCTTGGCTCGCAGGGAGGTGGCTGGAAAGCCTCTTCCACTTCCTTTTAGGATGAGCCCAAACCTTGTTCTGGAGTGAGAGTGCTGAGTCTGCAAACCTCCTTTTTCCTCATGCATCAGGGTGACAGCAGATGAGTTGCCTGATTACCTTGCCTTTTAGCACTTATTTCCAGACTGAGCCTGTTCTTGGGGACAGCCTCACCTGTCTTTTTGCCTGTGGCTGTATGAGCTGCTGTGCTGAGATAGCAGCTGTGGATGATGCCAACTCGGCTCCTGGAGGGGATCTTGTGGCTTGTGTACTGTAGTGTGGGAGGGTCCTAGTGACATTAATGGTGATATCTGCCTCTCTATGTACCCACAGAGTTGTCAGTTGGTAGGAGATGCAAATGGTGACATGGGTGACATAGAGCAGTGGTGCCATTTCAGGGTGGGAACAGGCTGCACTGGGAATGATGGCATGGGCCTGGGATTAAATGATCCTGATAAGCCCCTGCAAGCATGCCAAAAGGCAGCCAAAGCTGGTGGCTCTGTGGGAGGCTGTGCTTTCAGGCTCAAGCCTTCCTCTGCATGGAGAGCTCAGCAGGAGCATGGAGACACTGTGATTCTCCAAGAGGACCTCTTCTTGTGGCATATGGAGTCTCCCTGTGCGCAGTCAGGGGCTGCTGGTATCACCAAGAGGATGCTCTTGGGGTGGAGATCCTGCTGAGCCTAGCCCTGTAATCCCATGCTCCTCTTCATTTCCAACCTCAGGCTCCACATCCCCCATCTTGCATGTACTCACCAAGTGCTCCTCAATGCTGCTCCCGCCATAGTGGTGATGCCACTCTGCACAAAATCCCTCCTGGCTGAAGCCATCGCTGTTGTAACCTGCTGATGTGAGAAGACTGTGAATCAGATCTTACTGTGCAACTACATCAGCACATAAAATGTTCAACATAAAGTGTGCTCAGCCTCTCCCTCCCTTTCTTTTCTGTCTTCACCCTGACCTCCAGGAGCACCATGGGATGTCAAACAGCCTTGTGAGTGGTCAAATAATGAGAAAAAGATCTCCAAGTACTATAGCACTATATAACCTAATTCAAGTATGTACTGTAGATCAGAGGCACCATCTCAGCTTGTTCTATTAAAGTATAATTAATTAACATTTCAATAGTGCTACTAGGTGTATGTATTAATCCAATACATTGAAAAATAATAACAAAGCTTCTTATTATCTAAGAGATGATGTTCCACATTGTGGATACAACCTATTAATATGGAAATACTGATACATTCATCTGGAACAATTTGTATGGTGTATTTCCTGACCTAATAATGAAAAAAGTAGGTCAGCTTCCAAGTTTTCTGAAATGGGAATTAAAGCTTTAGAGCAAGAAAGTCTTTGATAGTTTTACACAAATGGCTGAAACTTGCAAACCTTGCATATTTAAATGGTTTGCCCCACAATGATGACTGGGAGATATTTCTAATTAATTGTAGTACTTCAGAACTGGATTTCCTTGGCTTTCCCACTCTCTCACTGGGTTTTACAATTTAATGAAACTTAAAAAGCACTGAAAGATATGGCTTACCAAATATGATGTCATCTGGGAAAAGGTGGTTTTAAAAAGAGATTTTATAAAATGCAGTTTGCAGAAGCTTATGCAAAGCAGTCTTTTTCTGGAAGCATTTAGTTTAGAATTGAGCTTTCCAGGTCCTTTATTGTTGCTAGAGAGTATATAGCATGTGGTACCTGTAAATATTGAAATGCTAGGTCTTAGCCTGGGTAGTATTTAGTAAAAGATATGTTTGCTAGGTAGCTGGTATGTTTACAACCATCTCTAAGGTGATTTCAGTGTTTAATCACTGCCTACCCTAAACATCCAAATGATGATCTTCATTCGGAGCTTCGGTTCTTAGCTGTTGTAAATGCAAGATGTTAGGATGTGTTTCAGGAATATAAAGACTGCCATGTTGGATTAGAGTTGACATCCATCAGTTGCTGAGCTCTAGAGGTGCATCTGCATTGCAGGCAAAGGTGTGATTGTAGGCATGCTTCAGCGAGAGACCCTGTGCTGTCTTTCCTTCCTTGGTGAGTGTCATCCAGCCTCTCCAGCTGACCCTTCCCATCTGCATGTTGCTCTGGCTGTAGCAGGGTGACAGATGGAGTCTGGCAATGAGAAGGCAAAATGGAAAGACCAAACTTGAGAACTGTTGCAAGGAGTTTGGTGACTCTTGCCCCAGCCCTTGTGACGTTTGGAGAAAGGCACTGAATATTTGATAGAGGCATCTCCATCTCTGTGTGGTGCTTTATGCTCTGGAGAAATGCATTTTTGATGGACTTCTCAGTGCATTGCTCACTGTCATTTTGAATTGTTCAGTGAAAACCCATGCTTGAGCTCTCCTTTTGTGCAGGAGCAGATTTTTTTGTAAAGATTATGCACTTCCCTGATGCTGTCACTATTTTCTTCAGCTAAATTTCACAGCTGTGGTCTCTCACCCAGCAGATATCCTGCTGCTAGATGCTCAGACACCAACTTTTTTAGTATAGCACACATTGTTAGTAGCTGGTTGTCAAACAGACATGCTCTGTGGAGTATTATCTGTAAGAAAGGTTGCTGTGGATGCTTTATTTTAGTTTTTTCTGCTATTTTGCTTTGCCCATTTACTATCTGACTGCCTTCCACATGTACATGGTGGCACATAGGTTCTGCTTGAAGAGCAAAGACTTTGCTTTCTCCTGCTACTAGTCTATTAAAGCCTTTTCTCCTGTACTGAAAATGCAGAGTACTGTAAATTCTGGCTCCTTTTGTTTTGTTTTGACTCATGAACACCCATGATCCATGAGTCTTACCACATCTGTCAGGGTTTGTTGTTTTCCACGGATTTCAGATAGGGCCTGAGTACAGTCTGGTCCAGCCTGTGTACCTGTTTTTGCCCTGTTTGAGTTAACTTTCTACAAGAAGTTCCTGATTTTATTTCAGAATAAGAAATGTGGTTCAAGAAAATGAAATTAGGGCATCAAAAGCAGACTGCACTTGGGAGGAGAGTCTCCTTGGTTTTGCTTGGTGATTTTTGTGAGGCTTTACAATGGCAATGGAAAAGTTCAGGGCTGTGGATAGACCCAGTAGCCGAGTAAATATTTTAAATGCTTGTCTATTATTAGAAGTGAACTCAAACTGATGCTTTGTAGTAGGATGAAATTATGTAAAAGGTGATTAATTTTTAGGTCTAATGAATTCTCTGAAAGAAGACAAAAACTTCTAGGGACCTGGCTTCTGTGGAATTTCTAGCAAGGCTGGATAGCACAGAAGTTTGGGGGAGGAATGCTGTCTGAAATCCTGTTTACTCCTAATAGTCTGTTCAAATTCCATTGCAGAAATGAGAATTGGTTTAGCATTCCCAGTCCTCATTTTTAAAAAATTTGTTTGCCAAAAGAAAATTAGATTGATCTCAGAACAATCAGTTTTCTTTGTTTCGTATGACAGTACTTGCTATGTGAAATGACATGTTTTTGTAAAAGTAAATGTTGGGTTACTCTGGGTAGTTGCATCTCCTAGAGAACAATGCTACCTGTATGGGTCTGTTATAGGGCTGCAGAAGTCTGAATGAGATGAGAGTGCAAGTGTCTCCACATCCCTGCTCCCAGATGATGGATGGAGAGTGCTGTGTAGTGGAAGGTCACCTGCACCTGAGGTGCAGCCTCAGGGCATGATTAAACCCCTTTTAGGGGGACAGCTGGCTTGCACTCTATCCAGAGCAGATGCCATGGCATGGCCCTTCAAGTAAACCTTGACCTGGTTCAAAGAGGAAAAGAATGTTCCCCTAAGCTTTGAAAACCAAGCACGCCCATTGGTATGAGTGACTGGGCATGACCTCCTCTTCAAAGATGGGTTTGGGAATTTCTGTTGCCAGAATGCTTTAAATGGTAAGGAGCATTGCTGCTCATTAATTAGTAAAATTGGAGCTGGCTCAAGTGTGCTTGGAAATATTAACTACTAGACTTTGGATTCATGCCCTGGAAGAAAAGTGGGTTTTATGTTAGTTTTCCAGTTTTCATTAATAATTCTCCTTCTTCAGTTCAGGAAGCATGAGCAGCTTGAAGCAGATGAACTGCTCTAGAGGTCAGCACTGTAACACAGGAGTCCGTTAGGACCATATTAACGGTGCAGTGTAACTGCTGGGTCTAACAGAGGGACATGGTGATCAGTAAGGGTGAGCTCACAAAACCCTTGGGAGTCCATATCGCTGCTGTTGCTGTACTAGGTAGAAAATAAAAATGACCAGCTCCTGATGGTTTTCTAAATACCATACTCCAGCAGCCACCTGGCAGTGGTCATGGCCAGTGGTGAAGTTTTTGCAGGCAGTGCCCTGTGTCACCCTTCCTTAGACAGAAAGGTTTTTTGTCTCCTTGCATCTCCTTTTTCACCACTGGCGAGAGATTTGTCTTCTCCTCTGGCTTTCTGGACCCTTTCACATATTGCCTTCACATCAGCATGTTTTAGGGGTGCTGGAGCTTTGATTTTCATCTTAAGTTTGGGGTGTGGGTCTGAGATACCACTTTGGACCCCTCTCCAGTTGCTTGGGGTACAGTTTTTCCCTTTCACTTGGAGTTCGAAGGCAGAAACCTGACAATGTGGCACATCTCTAGTTGGGGGCTGGTAGGTCTCTACTTCCCAGAGAGTAGTATCTCTGGGCACCTATCAGGTATGTACCAACACAGACTGATATGCAGCAGACTGGAAGCCTTTCAGCTTTTTCCTTTTTGTACTGAAAAAGTGGTCAGTGTCCCAGTTATATTAATATAAACTCTTCAGAGAAAGAAACTGCATGAGTGCCCGTGCTCGCAGTTAGCAATCCGATTGTGTGTGATTGATGAACAGGGTGGAGTGTAACAGAATGCTTAATCTGCCCTGTAGATGGATATGCTCTTTAGATAGAATAAGAAAACCTGCCTCTTTTGTAAAATTAGAAACTGAATGTTCATAGGCATTATATAACTGAAAAAGTAATACTGTATATAGCAACATGACAGATTAATATATATTGAAGTCCTTGATTTGTTCTTATTTCTGTTCTTCTGGTAGTTTATGGAAGCATATGAAAAGTTTTCAAATTACCTTTAAAATTAGCTCCTAACCTATATAGTTTATCATCATTTTCAGTTCCATGAGCCTGAGGTGCTAAAGGATTCATAATTCAGTATTTCAAAAATTGTCAGTGGCTTCACTGTATGAAATTTTAAATATTCTGAATGTACTTCTGGCATTCAGTGGTTGTATTTGTTCATTTGAATGTAATGGATATTGAATAGGACCTATTATCAGCTTGATATAGAAAATATATTTGGGTAATTACATATGACTACACTTGATATAAATTTCAATCTTTTTCTGCCAAGAGGGCTGGGAAAAGAGAACACCATCTTTTTTTTGCATTTTATGAAGATGCTGTTCAGAATTTTTGAATTAATGAGAGAGAGATTCCTAAGGGAAGGAAGGAGTCACTTCCCTGGTGCTGGCACACAAAATGGGGTATCGGTTCTGTACTTCTAGCAAATGTTTCTGTGCTTTTTGAATCATTGTCTGTATTTTACTGACTTGCAGAGATTGCAGTCTTGGTTTGTTAAAAACGTATAAGGAAATGAATGATATAGATAATGAGTTCTTTTCAACTTGGTGTTTTTTGGTTTGTGGTTTTTTTTTTTTCATTTGAAGAGTGTGGATCCCACCTGCTTAATTTATCTAATATAAAAAAATGTGCTGCCTTATCTGTTAGTATAACAAATCTGTATGGGACTTTGGCATTATGAGGGACAGATGCTCTCTGATCTAAATGCTGTGTGTGCTAACAGTTGTGTCATGGTTTTGCCACAGCAGGAAGGTTCTCTGTCATTATGCAGGCCAGGTAGGTAACTGTAAGGTTCAGTAGCTGCTGAAAGGAGGCTCTGGCATGGCTTTTCTGTATTCCACAGCCCTGGCAGAGGCAGCCTTTGAACCAAGAACAGGCATGGTTTATTGACCAAGTGAAGGATATCAGTGAAGGTTGCTGTTGTGCTGAACACACAGTGCATCTGAAATGGATTCAAACCCCATTTGGTGGGAATGGTAGAATTTTTACCTGACTTTTATAAATTTTCTTTAATGTCTATAAATAAGTCATGGATGAGTGCCAGGAGGATGGAGCCAGGATTTTCTCAGTGATGGCCAGTGATAGGACAAGGGGCAGTGCGTCCAAGCTGGAGCACAGGAGGTTCCATGTGAACTTAAAGAAAAACTATTCCCCTGTGAGGGTGACAGAGCCCTGGGACAGGCTGCCCAGAGAGGTTGTGGAATCTCCTTCTCTGGAGAACCTGCCTGGACACGTTTCTATGTGGTTTAATGTGGGTGACCCTGCTCAGGCAGGGGGGGTTGACTAGATGGTCTTTTAAGGTCCCTTCCAACTCCTGACATTCTGTGATTCTGTGAATGTTCTGTGGAATTATGCTTGGGAAGGATTGTGTTTTAGAATCTGACTGGATTCACAGAAACTGATACAGTATATATCTTATGCTGCCATAGCAACATATGTGTACAATGAGTTAGAAATCCAGTTATTAGAAAAAACCAAATTAAACCAACTATTGAACAAGACTGTGTTTGCATAACAAAGCCAGGTAATGCCTTTGGCCCTGCAGTTCTGACCTTGTTTCAGGTAAAGGGATATCCTTGACTCTCAAGAAACAGGCTTGATTGAGATAAACCATTTATACTGTAATGAAGAGCATAAGAATAGACTGTTACTGTACTGGGACTCAGATATGGGGATTTATGTTGCCAGAAATCTGAACATGCTGCTGAATGTGCTCAAAACGGTCTTGAAGAATATTTTGAAAGGTAGTGATGAATGGTAAGAAAAATCAAATTCTTTCCTTCGTGAGATAAAGATGCTTATATCTTTTTAATTTATGTAATGACAGATTAAACGTCACTTCTATGAAAAAAAAGACATTTATGGAAGAAGAGGAAATAACAAGAACTTAACATTAACTGTGAAGGATCTTAGGAATTTTTCTTTGCTTCTGACCTACTCTCCTATTATTAGAGGAGAGGACTGAAGCTGGCAGTGGATGATGGTATTGAAAACGTTGTGAATCTAAGAATACTGCGTTTTGTCTGACATGCTGGTTAGGACAAAAAAGGAGGAGACTTCCTAGACAATGTTAATGGGAAGAAATTTCTAGAAGGTTTTTCTTTTATGAGGGTAATTTCATTTGGAAACCATCCTGCCACTACTCTAATGCCAGGAAGAACAGTTCTGTGAGCCCCCAGGGCATGCAGGAAATCTCATCTTTCTCATGTTGTCAGTGACAAAGTGAGAGATGGAAGGATGAAATGCACTGTGGTATTGCTTTTTTTAAAATCTTGTTTTGCTAGTCTTTTAAACTTCATTAATATATTGTTGTTTTTTGTCCTTTTCTTTCTTTTTGGTCAGAGTGTGTTAATATTTCTCCATCCCATGTTTTCTGTTGTGATTTCATAAATACCTACTTACAATAACCATAAAAACATCTGGGGGCTTTAATAAAGTTCAATAAAGTTTTATAGTAAGCCTGAAAGTATCCTTTTAGTGGTGTTTTACAAAAAGTTTTGAAATATTTTGCAGCTAGCAGGATCAGGAGATTTTTTTCTTACTTTGTAAAGTATTACTAGCAATTATCAAAAACTTTTTTTTTTTTTAAGATCCCCGTAGTAGAAGTGGTGTTTAAAAAGTGATGCTATTTATAAAACTTGTGTTTAATGCACTGATAAATCTCTTGACTTGAAGTAACACCACAGAACCATTAGACTAATATACTGATAATGGCAATTAAACTTACATTATTTCCTGTACACTTTCTTCTTACAAGACCTTTTGATGTATGCCCTTCCTTTGAACTTATCATATTTGGAATAGTTATTTTTTCTACAGTTGAATATTTGGGAATGCTTTTGTCTACATTGCCTCTTCTTGCAGTAGAGACCAGTTACCAACACTGCTGCAGTTCTTGGGTCACCAGATGCAGATTTTCCTTCATGAAGCAACTTGCTGTGACGTCTCTGCTCTGGCTCTATAGTGTCCTCATTGTACATGCTGTGTGTATCTGTCACATACACAGCGCATGCAATGTGGACATAATGGAGCTGACTTTACACCTGATAAGGAGATAAAATATGTGCAAGAAATATTGTGGTTTGGGTTTTTTGTAGGATTAAAAAGCTTATTTAGTGTGCACACATATTGTTATAGTGTATATATGAGGTCCAAAAATTGTGTTCTGGATACATCTCATCAGTGAAAATAAGGTGATGGCAGGAACTCATGGGGTTATTCTTCTCTACAGAGAAACACATAAACAGGACTAGTGCATGAATCTAACTTTGGCCCCTGATAGCAGGGTGAATCCTTTTAGGTTCCATATATTCTATTACTGATGTTCATGTTATGTTTTTGGGGGGTGTGGTTTGGCACATTCTGTGCTTTGTCTATCACTCAAAATTCTTTGGGAAAAATGTGGCGTTTTTTCATATAACAGGAAAACATGATGTAAATCTTGTGTCAGTGTTTATGATTTGGGGTTTTTGGAGCTTTTTTAAAGCAAGAGAGCAAAGCAAAAGTGAATCTTCTGGTTTAATTTTTAATAAGAAGCCCTATGATTTTTACTTTAATTTTATGAAAATGTTATTTCATGAGAAGTGCTTTAATCGTTGTTTTGTTTGGGGCAGTTCTAGTCACCCATCTCCATCAGCAAGTGCAGAGCCACATTCTGTGCTTTCTCTGCCATAAATTGTCACTTTTAAACAGTGAGGATTTTAATTACGTGATTTTGACAAACCAAATGTTTGTATGAATAGTAGTTATCCTTTTAAGTGTTAAAAGGAAAGGAATTAGAGATTTAAAAGCAAAAAATGTCACAAGAGCAAATGCTGCAACTGAAGTGACTTGTGGAGGCTGCAAAAAATCCATTCTCGAATGGATGTATACTGAATCTGTAACTAGTCAAAAACTGCTTTCTAGACCAAAAGACCTGTTCAAGGACAGGAACTGGATCAGAAAACTTTAATTCTTTCACTGTGCTGAAATTCAATTTAAAAGGGGAGGTAGTGGTGGTTTCACTGTTCTTGGTAGCAGCGAAGAAATGCTAACAAATGGCTCTCTTGGGGAAACTGTGCTTTGTGTTATTCCAGTTGCTACTGAAAGTGTGATTTCATTTAGTGGGAGTTTTGAAGAGCTTTGCCTTTCATAGGATTACTAATGATGGTGTTTGTGTCTATTACTTGTTTGTTTTAAACTGGGGAAGATAATAAAATGGCAAAAGCCACTGGCCGCAGGGAATATTTTCCTTCCCTAGAACAAATGTTGCTCTTCCTGACATGCAGTGGGCTAGGTGCTGAGTGCAGCCTTGTTATAGCCAAGAGTGATGAAAAGTGCTTTCCTGCATCAGATTTATTGCATAAATGATGGTGATCATAATACAAACTGCTTTGCCTCATTTACCATGCTTGTACGGTGCTCCAGGAGCCAGAGACCTAAACAAGCTTGCTTTCCTCTGAGTTTGTTCTGTGTCCCCTCATCACACTTGGTATGTGGTATGTAGAGACATCACTATGAACAGAAAAAAAAAAAAGAAAGTTTCTGAGCAGCAGTTATATTAGAAGATGGTGGTATTGGCTCAGTAGCCCGATTGCCTGCTACAAGTCTACATTAATACAAATAAAGACCTGACATGAGATGATGGAATATGGTGTCTGATGTTTGAAAAGAAGTGTCTCCAGTGTAGAGAGTATCATGAGAGAAGTGCCTCAAGATAGTTTTCCAAGAGAACCTGGGCCATAGCCTCCTCAAAGCTCTCTTCTGCAGATGTTGGTATGGGCTGGCTGGAGCTGATGAAGGTCCACTCTGACCTCACTTCAGGAGTCCCACAGTAGCAAAGGGCTCTTCAGAAGCTGTGTCTCTCCTGTGCTATGGTGGTTTATTTTCACTGGGTTGGTTTATTTTTTTTTCCTTCCTTTAAATCACTTTTGCATTAATCCAATTGCTGGAAACGGATTATAGACCCAGAATAAAATCCAGTCGTAATTAAAAATGTAAAAGCAGCTTATCTTTTTAGGCCAAAGTATTTAGAGGAAGCTATCATTATACCAATATTAATACCCCAATGTCAGCTGGGAAGCTGTTATCATGATGAGAGCGTCTGATAATGGGCCAGTTACTGAATATTTTATTGTAGATAACTTCTGCTTGTGTTTGCCTCATGTCTGCATATGTCATAATATGCACACAACAGTCTGCCCCTCACAGGCTTTTCTGGCATCCTGGTATTTGTCATGTTACTGGAAAACGTTTTTTAGGAGCTAATCTAGCTGTATTGCAACACAACAAGAAGAGTTTCTGAGGGTACATTCAGAGCATAAGGGCTGTAGGAATTACCCTCTGTAAGAGGATTGGAGCATATTCCAGTCTTTAACATCTGCATCTTAAGCCATCTTTTCATAATGAGTGTGCCCTTATCAAATATCCTCTCTGCAGTTATAATTTCCATCAACTGCCTATCTAGATAAAGAAAATGGCATGAATAACAGGATGGCTGAGTTATTCCAGTTTGCCATGTGCCTGGCTTTCTGGCATGCAATTGTCTGGCTATTCAGTTTGTAAGCCTGCTTTGTATGTATTTCTGAGCAGAACACTTTTTAATTGCCTACTCAGAATTACATCTAAATTACATCTACATTTATAGGCTAGAGATGATTATGATTATTATTGTTCCAGGGATTAAAACTTTTTTTTTTGACCTTTCTTCAAATGAGAGGTGTTTCATGTATTCTCTGTCATTTTTAATTCAAGGAGTTTTCTGTAAAGAAAAGGATGCTGAAAGGATGAAGTGTTTAGATGAAAAATTATGGACCCAAGTGTCTCTCAAACTGAATCTTCTCTACCTAGATTGTGCTGAGCTTCCCAGACTCAAACATCCTTCACTGGCAGTGTGTTTGGTCCTCTGACAGCTAAAACAGTTTACAGCTGGAGCCATGAATGAAGTCTTCTAGAGCATCAGTGCTAAACCCAAATATACTCCCAAATGTCAGCTTATCATCTTGTGAGGTACAGAGAATTTTCAGTTAAGTTCTTTCTGATTTCCCTTTCTTAGTTATTTTGATGGTTTAGGTTTTCTTGATTTGCTCTCCCTTTTTCCTTTTCAGGAAGATGTTTGAATCTTTTTTTTTCTTCCAGTAACAGCCTATTTGTGATCTTTCCTCTGAGATTTTTTTTTTTTTTTAAATTTATTTTTGGACATTGGAAGCAATGCTGATTCATTTCTCAGTCTTGTTTAGGGAAGCTTTCTGTTATCTGTCCAACACTGTCAGTGTCCCAGGTGCTGAGGTACCAGCTTGCTGTGTTTTGTTTGGCTTTTCTGGGACCTCTTTTTCTGTGCTGGCGTTCAGCTGCTCACATTTAGACTTCTGGTGATGGCTGTACTCTGGGATGCCTGATGGCATAGCTCCAGCTGCTAGTCCAAGTTATTTTGAAACATTTATTTACATAAAATAAAATTAGTCTCTAGGTTGCACTGAGGAATTCTCTGTATCTCTAGCCTTTGCTAGCAAGAAAGATGCTGTGACAGAAACTCAAAGGTTTCACAAGTGGCAGCATTAGAGGACTGCATGTTTTTATTGCTCTGCACAGCTGAAGAATTCCAAATTTAGTATTGTCTGCATGTGGTGGAAAATACAAACTCAGGGAAAAAAAAATTAAAAAAAAAAAGCCAAGAGTCAGCAGAGCTTTCCTTCATGTATTTCCACAGTAAAAGTCATCAACCTCAGTGAAGTGCTGATTTTTCCTTTTCTAATGCACTTACAGCCCTCCTGTGTACAGCACTACGTTTCCTTGCTGCTGTCAAGCATCCCGATCGGTTCCCTCTTGTTTGTGGTGGCAGCAGCAGCTCACGTGTGCGAGGCTGTCAGAGGCGAGTGAGTGCTGGGGCCAGAAACCTGTTACATGGGGAACTTGAGACTTTGCCTCTTGCCCTAAACAACAGCCAGTGAGCAGGATCACACATTTCTACCTTTCGGATGCTCCCTAGGGACCCTGGTCCCCTCTCCTAAGACTGGACCTGCAGTAGGCATCCGAACTGCCAAGTGCCATTTTCATAGTCTGCACCCCTTGTCAGCCCCTTGTGCCAGGCAGTGGGACGTGCTGCCCCTGGTCCGCAGGCAGTGGCTCAGCTGAAGCAGCAGGAGGGTTTCGCTTTCTGCCTGGTCTCTGGCTGCTGTGTCTGTGCCGGCGAGCCCTCTGCAGAGGAAGGGCTGTTTGAGCCTGTCACGGTGGGTCATGCTGGGTGGTTTGTTAACGTGCATGCGTGTGCCTGTTAGGAGTCCTTCATTCCTTCTCATCGCTTTCTCTTGCTGAAGATTTGCCCTGCTTTGGTGGCCCAGAGGATGAGGAACACAGGGCGGAGAGGAAGGTGGGTCTGTGTGAAACAAGTTTGGTGTTTGCCTAATGCTGGTTACTGCTCTCTTGATGGTCAAAAATAACCTGTGGAGTTGTGCTGGGAGGAGGGGATGCATTTCACCTTTATAAAGCCATACATTTCTTTTTGATGTGAACCAAGTTTGGGAGCAGGCACATTCTGCAAACCTTCACTGTGTACCAGTTCTGAGCGCTAACAACCATCTCAGGTGCCGTGGAGCTGTGGTCTGCTGCTGAGTCCTGCTTGCACTAAATGAGACTTGTGCAAGTTCAGGTTGCAGCATGTGGCCACGTGACAGACGCGCCACAGCTAAGTGTAGCGCAGGATCTGCCTGGAGGGATGGCATTGCTGTAGCTTTGCCTCCTTGGACTGATGGCTGGAAGGGTTGAAGTTATCCTTTGGTGTGGAAGGATGGAAGGAAATGAGGCTGCTGACTGTGTCTAGTAATCCCCATCTCCCTGGGATGTCTCCAGACAGCGCAGTCTCCCCTCCAAGAAACCCTTACTGCCTCCTTCCCTGCCCTTGTGCCACCTGGATCAGGAAGGGCTGGGGCTGCCTGTGAGGGACGGGACCAGGGAGAACCTGCTTCCAGGGCAACATCCTGCAGCTCTGGAGAGGGCAGAGCTTTGCCTTTATTTCCTCCTCTTCTATTAATAGCTTTCGGATAGCTTCTCCTTATTATTGGTATTTTTCTAACAGTCCATTTTCTTTTCTTGGTTTCTGCCTTTCTCCACCATTTCCTTCTCATCCTACTGGATTGTTTTACACAAAAAACTGTTGTGTAGAATTGCTCAATATTTTTATTCTGAGCTTGTTCCTATCCAGCAATTAAAGAAGCTGTAAGGCTTTTTAATTACTCTGACACTGGGGAGCAATATATTTTGGGGATGTTTTTGGTCATGTTTCCTTGAATACCTTTAGAATATTTGTAATCTCACATTTAATGTGGGTTGGGTTTTTTTTTTTTCATTATGCTGATGATGCGGGATTGGAGTTACATAGATATATTCCACAGGCTGTGCACAAATGAATTCACAACTATTGATGGGCATTCAATACTGATAAAAACAGTGACATTGAGAGCTATGTGTTGAAAAAGGACGTAGCACAAATAATTTAAATATTTTTCTCATGTTTGAGTATATTTGTGGTGTCTGATTGAGCTGGTTAGGAAAATAAAGACAGATGGCAATGAATTCATTCCAACACATTTTCATTATGGTACAGCTATTCCGACTTCTCACAGCACTTGTGCAAATGGGTTTCTTGTTTAAACTTCCCTTGCTGTGTCTGTCCACATCCTGTTCAGGGAATTCAGAGGTACTATGCTTATCTGTACAGCAAATTGATTTTTATATGCAAAATGAAAATAACTGGACAGAGAAGCAGAGAATTAACCCATGTACTCAATGCTGTGACAAGTAAGAATTTAACTCCTCCTTTAAAACCCACACCAAAATTTACCAGGATCAGAACACAGTTTATCATAGCTGAATTTTTAGTGAGGGGCCCTTCAAATGTTGAAGATGACACAGCCATGTTCTTGCTCTTCCTAATGAAGTCTGCACTGCAAATCACTATCTAAAGAGCAGTAAGAGTTAAGTGGGGCATAATTAAATGGCAAGTCACAAGCAGCAAGACCAGGCTCTTGCCCTGGTCTGTCTGCATATGCCCCAGCATCTCGCATCTGGACATTGCTAGGTGATGTCACCATCACCTCTGTTAGTGTGAACAGTCAGCAAATAGGTTTTGGTGAAAAGTTTTAACAGTGCGTAGGTCATGGCAGAGAAAAGGCAGGGAAGGAGAGGGAATATGTTGCAAGGGCTGTAACCACTTGGAGTTGTTGCCTTGTCCAATGACTCCAGGTTTCTTCAAGCTTCTGCTGTAAATAAATAGTCTTTAATTGTTTATCTTAATGCAATAATTATATCATCTAATAAGCTTTTCTATTACTTTAAAAGAATGTTTGACATTGCGAGAGTTACACTAATCAGGCAGCATCTTGTCTCTTTCCCTTGCTGTATTTCAGAAGTGCCTGTTACCTTGATAGTTTCCATATGGAGAAATACTAAAACACAAGTACATTGCTGGAAAGGCTGCAATCAAAGTCTGCATGCAAAAGCATGCAGAAAAGAATCAATAACGGAGTAGCAGTATAAATTGTTGGGGTTTGTTTTCTGTTTTTTTCTAGATGTCCATACAGAATTTGCTTAGCTGCTCAATTTGATGGTTCAGTTCTTCTATATGAAGTATTGCTATTATTTTCTCAATCTGATGCAACATGTGCATGAATATAGGAAATTAAAGTTATTTTTCTTTGCTGTTGGGCATCCACTGCAGTGTGGATGTTCTCTACCATTACCCCTGCCAGGCTTCCTCTCCACCCACCCCACTGCCCGTGGTGGGTGCATGTATGGGCAGAGCGAGGAGAGGACAGGTCTACCATAGCACTCCTCTGCTTCTCAGCTTTCTCTGCCTCCTGGAGGACACAGCACTGTGCTGCTGAGACAAACTGGAGCCCACAGGGTGTAAGCTGTAGGAGGGCTGACTTACTAGGGCTGCTGAAGATCTGGGGTAGTGCCCTGTGCCCATCAGAAAGTGTGAGTTGTGAGTGAGGAGGTGTTAAAGGAGAAGGATACGAGGCTCCCTGGGGGAGCTCTGTCTGCACTAATAGCCTCCTGCAGCTCGGTGTGACTGTAATCCTGGCAGTGACAGTGGGCTTCACCACTATCCTGTCAGTGCTTGTACCACCCCGGCTGGGCCCTGGGTGCCGCCTGGGATTTCCGCAGCAGCTTCCCCGTAACCAGGTTTGGGCTGGCTTTTACACCTCCCACGGTCGCAGTCTGTCCCGAGCCAAAGCATTGCTTAGACTACTCTTAAACAAAGGTGGTGAGGAAGTTCCAACTGAGGTGGCTGCAAAAGTATAGTGCTTTCCTCAGTGATAACACACTAATTATTAATCCTGACTGTGTTATCTTTCAGCAGGGCTGATAAGCTCACAGTGGTGTCAGGTTAAAGTAACTGGAGAGCAGTCTGCTGCATGTCATGTACTTGCAAAGGGGGAGTTAGGCAGTGTAGATGTGCCCAAAGAGTGACATGGCCGTGACTGAGCTGCAGCATCCTCAGCCAGAGCAGGGGTCCTGGTTGCAGCCTCTCTCTCTAGCTCATACCAATGCTTTTTCCACTCCTGAGTGGTTTCTTGCTCTGTGTCGTGCTACACATGTATATAAGTGCCTTTTATTTTTCTTATTTAATGTAGATTCTTTTGTAGAAGAGTGATTTTGTTATGAGAATTTGTCATTCAGGATACCAAGTTTTTCTGACTCTGAATTAACACCACATCCATTAATGGAAATGTTTTCTCCTTGGACATAATAGACCAAGCAAAAAGCAAAGCTTAAATAGTAAGGTTATGTCCTGCATGCTAAAAATGTAGATCTCTTTTGTGCTGGAGGTGGTGAGAGGACCAGAAGTACCTTGATAAAAAGAGAGAGAGGTGGAAATTTGAGAGGGGGAAAAAAAAAAGTAAGGACTTGTGCATATGCATCGTCCTTTGGAGATTGTAGGAGAGAATAGACTGACATTTGTAGACATAAGATGCAAGCTAGGATTACAAAGGGCCAAAAGGGGAAGCATGCTCAGCCTCCAGCAGGTACTTTGGGAGAGAGAAACAAAGCAATAGAAGCTCAAGGTGAAGCCAGTCGTTCCAACAGCCATGTCCACATGGCTCACCCCAGTGAGGGTGTAAGGAAAGCCCTTTGAGACCTCCTTGGGAGCAAAGATTGCCAGAAGCACCAGCCCCACTTCTTTCTCCTTCTAATCTGGAGATTAACCTGGATGCTGATTTGTTCCTTAGATGAAGCCTTGAGGGATGCCAGGAGGTAAAAGTAAACCCAGGAATCTAGGGGAATGTCAGCTCTTGTGAGGTGGTGAGTTTGTAATCTCTAAACACACTTCTGAGGGAAGAGCTGTGTTGGTGGGAATAACAGGGTCTTCTCTGAGACTGTTGTTGACCTGTTGCAGGTTGGCCATGCACACGGTCTGTCCCTAACACCGTTTGTTCAGCTGCCTGCCCGCAAGCAGCTCCTGCTCAGTTCATCCCTCCTCCCCACTGATAACGTGGAGCTGCCAGTTCAAAGTGCACCTCTCCCCAGTACTTCATGCTAGCAAAAAGGTGTGGATGTAAGAAATGTTGTGATGATGGGAGGCTGGTGCTGCTTCCCTCTCTGGGTTGCCTGGAGTGCCAACATGTTTAATTCTTGCAAACCAAAGGACGTGACTTTTATTGCAAGTCTAGTTTAAGGAAGAAGTAACTTTTTTCATTTTTATTCTTTTTGTTTGCCACCAAAATAGCATTTAATTAAGGGGAACATGCTGTGGTTTTGTATCCTCTGTGTCTGTCACACTTCTTGTCATTTATGGTAGTTCTGTAGCATATTCAGTGTGCAGTGTATTCTCTGTGTAGTCCCATCTTTTCTGCATTTCCTACAATGAAATAATTCCCTCTTTTCTCCCTCTCCTCCTTTTCCCTGTTCCTCTCTTTCTTTTCAATTCAGATACCAATTCTCAGGAACTTTTGAGAGAAAGCTTTCACAAAGGCATGTGTCCTGCATTTTGATTTGAATTTATTTAGCTCTTTTCACAGCCTGACTTGATTATAGGAAGAAATTCTGTTGCCAGGTCCTAGCACTGACAGCACTAGAGAACATTTTCACAGGATAGAGATAGGAGTATGTCTACAGCAAATAAAGACCTAGATTAGACTCGTTCGTGTCTTGAACAGAATAGCAGAGTAACATTTCGCTCTGTGAAGGTAACCAAACGACCATGCTTAATGCAATAAGACAAACCCTGGAGACTGAGCAGCTCCAATTTCATTCTGTCACCATGATGATGCTGTTACTTCCCAATTAGCCCATTAAAGCTATGTTAGAGCTGCCAAAATGTTCCTTGCTCATGCTCCTCTTACTGCAGCTGTCTCTGATTCCTGTGTCTCATAACTCCCTTTCCATCCCAAGTGCATAGAAAGACCTGACCATGTGTTCTTTTAAGTTAGTAATTTGTAAATTCACAGACTGTGATATTTCTACCTTCTCCTGAAACCCCCTCCTGTAGGACAATTGAAAGTGTCTGTGCTGGTATCGCCCTGGTTTGTGTGGCTCTGTCGTGATATGGTGAGCTAGCCCGGGAAATGTTCTTACCAATTCAGGCAGACAGAAGGTGGAGGCAGCTGTGACTTGCTCAAAGCCAGTGAGGTTTGGTGGCAGGCTGGTCCTGCTTACACAGACCTGTCTTGGCAGGGCTCTGCCCCAGTATGGATGGCTGCCATTGGTCTGGCTTGGTAATGAGCTCTCACCCACAGATGGAGAATACCTTCTTATCCATGCATGTGTGTTCAGGGTATCAGTTATGTAAAAAACCATCTTAGCTATGCTGCATGGTTTCCTCCATAAAGGTTAGGTGGTTTAGGTAAGCAGACTGTCTTTGAGTGTTTACTTGGAACCTGTGAAAGATTTCAGAGGTATGACCTTGCTGTATGGCAGGATTTCTCAGCGAAAATGCTTTCCCATTAAATAGCAAAGAAAGACAAGGAGTTTGTCTGAGGGCCAAATGCATGATTCATATCACTAGGGTGAAGTTCAGCACTTCATTTCATCATCTCATGACTGAGAGTGAGCTTATGCTTTTCCCTTGGAGCCACGATTTAGATTTCTCTGGCCTCTTCTTTCACCTGCTTGCCAAAGTTTCCTGATGCTTGCTGCTGAGTGCCGATGGATGCGTATCGAGGAGAAGCCCCAGAGTTGTCACATCACCCTCAGGTGGCTATGGCCTTTGAAGATGGTAAGAGCTAGAGCCAAAATTTTTGCCTGAGAAGGTTGGAATTTTGGGCTAATTTCTTCTCCAGTCTTTTTTTTTTTGTTTGGTTGGTTTTTTGTTATTTTTTGGGATGTGGGCCGGGGCAGGAGGGAAAATGGACGTTGGATTAGGAGTTTGATTTCAGAATATTATACATAAGTGTAAATGGTGGAGGACAAACAGTGTGTCCTACTGAGCTGCTGATACAGGGCAGAGCCTGCAAAGGGATTGATGGAGAGTCTGTGTCTTCAGCCAGTTTTGGAGAGCTTAAATCTTTGTACCTCGAAGAACCAGGGTCATTATTCCTTTTTATTACTTGGTTATTGGGGCTGATAGAGGCTGTAGAAAAATTGCCATCTCAGGTATGTTTAGAGTGAAATTTCACATATTAATACATAAATATTTCTGAGAAATCTTAATCTTCTTCATATTGTTGCAATTCTGAACTGGAATAGACAAAAGAGTATTTTTGTGGAAATGCTTACAAAAATACTGCTCTGTGTCTGGACCAGATCTATGTAACAGTTGCTAGGAGCCAAAAATGAGCGTGGCACTTCAGAATCTGACTTGGTGTGTGGGAACTAATTTTTATTTAGAAAAAAATAAGATCACATGGATGCATAGATATTTTGTTTTCCTTGCCAACTTGGTCTGAAATTAGAACAGTGTAAGTCATTAAATTGCTACAAGAAACCCTGTTCTTTAATAGCTCTGACTTAGCAACCTAGAATTAAAGTTCATCTGTGTCAGATGGCATCTAAATTACTGAGAGTACGTTTATACTTTTTTCCTTCAGCAAAACTTTACTTGATTTCCAGGGCAGCCTGTCGCCCCTCACTTGTTATTTTAGGGGGGTGATGCTTGCCTGGGGTAGCACACCTCTCGGTGAGTTTGCTTTCTGTGTGAAAGTAACCAGTTCCCATGCTTTCTGTCCAAAAGTGCATTCACCAACTGCTCTGAATTCTATTCAGAGGTAGATACCACAGATATATACAGAGCGAGGAAACAGTTTATTCCTTATCACAGGGTGTGGAATTAAACACTCTTGCTTTCCTTGTGCACCTCAGAACGTGTCGTTTTTAAAACTATGAATGATTTAATTATCCAGGGTAATTGTTTTTCTGAGTTTTAAGAGGCATCATTATGTTTGAGACTCTTTTGGAAAAGAGATGTTGCTTGCTTGGATAATCAGTCTTTATGGGGTTTGCAGTGAGCGTCAGTGCACAGGGGAGGTTCTGATTTCACCTTGATTTAGTGTGCTTTTCCTTCCTGATGTAATGTTGTGTGGCTCCGTATAGAGCGTTATCTGCCCTGTGCAGCCTGTCTGGGGGAAGCTGTCTAATGAGGGAGGGCCCTTGCTTGAGACAAGGTAGGAGGAGAGGGAGAAGGCACCCTGGAATTTAGGCAGTTGTGGTTTTGGGAAGCTGATCATCTGAACTAATTCAGCTGTGGTACTGGAAACAGCAACCACCTTCCGAGAGCGATTCAGGAACCTGATTAGGTTCCTACCTGCATTGCTGTCTGGAAGAGCGTCTTCTCACTGGCTTCTCAGTCGTTTCCTGTTGGCTATCTGCTTGTGCATATCCTCTTGTCTGTTTTGGGTGTCATCACGAGCACTTTGGGCCTTGGAGTAGAGAAAGAGAAGAAACTGGATGGAGATGGGAAAGAGAAAGAAATGAACACCATTCACTTCGACCTGGTCGTTTTGGGTGAAGGCAAACCCAAACCGAGGCAGCTGATGCACAAGCATGCCCCATGGCAATGAAACAGGTCAGAAAATTGGTTATGCTGTATCTTTCACCTAAACAACATGGTCCCTGTGATTTTGGTAAAAACCTGCCTTTTTCATCATGAGTGTAAAGTCAGAAAAGATGTAGAACCTAAGGAAGCACTGAGAAGCTTGCAGGTGAGGGGTGCCATGCCACCACAACAAGAAGATTGGCAGTAGCAGAACCCCCATCTTTCTTCAGGAGCAGAAAGAGTACATTTTAAATGTTGCTGCCACTGGTAAAAACGATTTATTGGAAGATCATTTTCTAACCCACCACACTTGTTCCAGCCTCTTCAAATGGCATTGTGCCCAATGGTAACTCAGTTGGAGTTCGTCACAAGGGCACAAGTGCCAAGCAGCAATGTGCTTAGATGAGCCTCCTCATCCGAGGTGCCATCTTCATGGCAATCCATCCGTGGGGCAGAGAGGGAGGCACTTGCCTTTTCTTATGCTTCACGGTACCTCTGACTTTTCAAACGCCTCTGAAATGAAAAGTGTGAATGTCACAGAGCCTGGTGGTTGCCAAGAAGAAAATTCAGATGTTGCAGGCACAGGGGAAATTGCAAACACAGGAAAGGATCAGGAAATCATTGTTTGGCTTGCCTGGAAAATTGGGACACCAGTAAGATTGTGTTTCACAGCAGTATCCATTGCAGAGGATGTAGGCATGGTGCAGCTGCCCCAGTCACTGAGAGTTTTAGCACTTCCACAGTTATAATTGATAAAAGCCCATCGAATATGCATGGCGATGTTAATGGGGGATGCTCAGCAATTGGAAGATGATAATTTAAAGGCTTGAGTGTCATTCTGCCTTTAATACAGATTCTTGTAGTGGTACCTCATTTGATTCAGTGGGTAACTGTGTAACGTAGTTATGCTGCTACAGCAAGTAATAGATTTCAAAGTACATTCTTTTCATGCGAAGAATAAGTCTTGTTATTCCTGTTGGACACCAAATCAGGGGCAAAACTGGAAATCTGTCAGTATTTCTGGAGCCTGGTCCAGCAGCTTTTCCTGCTGTGTAAGCACCTAAGTACGCTGAAGCAGAGCTGAAATGTCAGGCTGTGTGTGTTGAAATAGCAGTATCAAACTGATGCAAACAACTTCAACCCCCTTTACAAGGCTGCATTTGAAAGAGTAAGACTTGCTACAGACTTTGAGATTATGAAAGGAACAGAAGTTTTCGCTTAAAGGTATTAAGATAATTAGTATATTTATTTAAGCAGTAAACAGAAAGCATGAAAGTGAAGCATCATCAAAAAAGATGATTACTATTGAATGCTTTATAAGAGGCCTTTTCCCTGAGATGATAAAATATTTGTGTGATCCTGCTTTTGTTTTTCCTTCAGTAACAATTTTTAGCTGCTGACCTTTGTCTGGCTTTCTGCCTCAAGGGTTTGTATCAGCATGTTTCACAAATCTGTGCAGTAAAGATCAGAGTACCAGAGAAGATTTCCAGGACCACGGGAGCGTAGCTGAGATCTGGACATTCCTATGTCACGTAGCTGAGCTGCACCGGAACTGTGTCACAGCCCGCTGCAGGAATCAGTGCTGAGGCTGTATGTGTTGACATAGGCTCAATTTATAACTTTTTGGCAATGGATCCTGTGTTGCTGGCAGTGTTGCAAGTACACTGCACCAAGTTTACATCCAAAAGCCCATCAGTATTCATTTTTCTTCTTTACCAAACAAGCCGAAGGAGCGTGGCCCTTCCGTTACAGAAACAATGAGCACCATTAACTGGCTCAGAGTCCGTTCGAGCTCCAGAGCCTTTATCTGTGAAAAGGCATTTTAGAAACTAAAGATTGTTAGGAACAGAAATCTCTTCCTTCTAGCATGTATAAAGGGTTGAAGGATTATATTTTACTTTTTTGAATCAATGACAGAAATTTATTTTTCAAAGTTTTATGATGGACACAGTGAATGCTTGAGCACATGTGGAGTGTTTAGATATTTACAAATAAGATGATAAGCCTAGCTAGGGTGCTAGAGGTTTATTAATAAAGTGATACAGCACTGCTTTAGCATTTATTTTCATGAGTTTTTTGGGGTTTTTTTTTGTGTTAGAAGAGCTGGTTGGGGTGTGTTTTGCCTAAGTGGGATTTGGAAAACCTCATGTGTTTGTGTATTTTGTTTCGCTGTATTGCTGAGCCTGCTAAGAGCAAGAGGAAGTGCACAAAATAAGGCTACAGGAGTGTGTTGCTGGTGTAGTAATTGCTTTTTAAGTCTTTGGCCCCATGAGTCTTTGGTTTTTGTACTGTTGGATGGTCTGGTGGTGTCTCCTGGTAGGATGCCTCAATAAAATAAAATAACTTGCTTCTATGTATTTCAGCCATGTTCAAACTTCGGATCGAAATCTTTTATAAAGCTTCTAGTTCTGCAGGGACTTAAACTGAGGAGAACTGTGTAAGCTCACAGCTTTTGTAACTCTAATCTTGTTAGTTAAAAGGTGCCATGCTGATAGTTTCATTTCACAGTTGAATTTTTTTAATTATCTCTGAAGATGGATTTTAGCTTCTCAATTTTGGCCATCAGGTACAACACCACAGTATGCAGAAGAAACTCAAATTAAATGTGCTTCAGGTTGTCTTTTAGCTCTGAAGCTATATTTATCTGCAAGAGAAAGTTTTAACTTGACCTAAGGAAAAAAGAACAAATCAATAAATCCAATGAGGGTTTGCAATGTAGCACTGATATAAAATTTGATTTATTATGTCTGTAATAGCTAAAATCTGTTATATACTGCTGCCTCAGGGGGAGTGTAACAGTTGAATGGTTAAACACAACTTGGCTTAAATGCTTTGTGTTTTGGCACTGTCATTGATAAAGGGTGATATTGAAATGTATATTGAATTGAAATATCCAAGCCGTAACTTTTATGGATGTTTTTATATACATACATCTATAAACATATGTGTATATATATATATTTGAATGTAAGATACATATATATTGGTAGTAAAACATGTATATGAGTGTTTGTAAGTGTGTATCCAGTGTTCCCTTGTTAGATATCACTGGAAAATTCCTCAAGGGAAGACTGGTCTCCTGGATATTCAGGATGCCACTTGCTTTGTCTGAGTCTCTGCACTTCACTGAGTTTTAGAAAGGTACAACCAAGAGATGCAAATTCTTAGCTAAAACTGAACAAAGAAATAGGGTCATCGTTTTTTCCTTATGGGTGTATGGAAGGCAGTCTTATTCTAGATGATGAAAAAGTATGGCAGTCAGGTGAATTGGAGAGAATGGAGAAAGAAGTATATTGCAATTTGAAGCTTTTAAGGTTAGTAGGTATCACAAGACATTAAACTACTGGGCTCACTGGATGGAAGCTCACTTCTATCTTTAAAAAACTTCAAGTGCTTCAGGTATAGCCATTGCAACAGTAACTGCTTCATGTAAGAACTGAGAGCACCTGTTATGTGATTTCTGCGGTGCCTCATAAATATAAACTGAGTTTGTTATTTTACCTCCCTAGGTTGACTGACCCTTGGTGCCTCCCTATGAGCTGAACCTAAGTACCAAGTAGGATAAAAGACACACACACATATGTGTATATATATATATATGAAAGAACTGTAGAAGGAGGTTGCATGTATTGTTCCAGAAAAGCACCATGAGGGTTGATCTCTTGAAATGACTGGCACTCACTGTTTGTCGCAGAAGTTTCTAATCCCAGATTTTCTGAAATATTTGGGCCATATTTCCAAACTGTTGGTGTGGATTTTTTTGGGTTTGGTTTGGTTTTTTTTTCCCCTTGTTTTTGCCAAATTCTGGACCACTGTGGTGTTTTAGGAATAACTTCAAATAACAGTACTGTGACATTACAGAGATAAAAGTTACTTTTAGATTTCCTTGGAAGAAAAGCTGAATAAAAAAATCTGTAGTGAATTACCAACTTGTTCTCTTCAGTATTCTCTGCTCTTTGCCATATATCTTCTCCCCCTCATAGAGGGGACTTATGCACACTTATGGAATGTGCTGCAGGGCTGGGACCTGAGCAGAAAATGGACTGGGTAGGCAGAAGCTGAATTTTCTGTAGTTGTCACCTTACACCCTACTGGTACTGAACAGCTTGAACTCTCCAAACTCATGTAAATTATAGCAGTTGCATTTTCTTATCTATTTTTACTGAAATACTGTTTTGCTGCTGTAACACTGTTAGTGTTGTGTATGTGTAGGCCATGGCGCTGTGAACTGTCTATTCTCAATTTTACATACCGCCAAGCTTGGTACAATGAGTCAGTAAATAAGATTTTCTCCTATTAGCTAAATGAGCTTTTGAGGAATTGTGTTTCTACAGAGATTGCTGAGAAAATAATGGGCTGCATAAATAATGCTGAGGAAAGGGTAATTGATTTTAAGATGGCCAGTAATAAGGAGAAATAAAGTAAGTATCAACACGGTTTAGTGGCTATTATTGGGATTATCTGAGTAATAATTAAATAGATCTGAAATCCAAAATATTGTGTATAAGATCTGGGAAAGTCTGACTTTTTGGTGACTGTCTTTGTAAATGAGGAAAGGTGGACCATGCATTCTGCTGTCCCTGATAACCTGATAACAGGTTAGCTATTGCCTTGTTGTATTTTCCAAATAGTGTAGGTTGTCACCAATACTGCTGTGGGTTTGTTTTCCAGTCTTCTCTACATTTTTGGGAAGAGAACATAAACTTCTTTCCCATTTAGTTTTCATGAATCTTGTGGTTTCTGGAACAGTTGGGGGAACTTGTAGCTTAGTAGCATTTTGATGCACTTTCATAATCTCTTAATCAGCATTCTGACCAAATAAACAACAAACATTTTGTAAGCATTTTTGGGTCACTGTGAATTATTTTAGATTATTTTAAGGTTATTGTGTGTGGTTTGGTTTATCACTTCTCAGAATGAAATAGTACACTGTCTCCTCAGAAAGATGTGTTCTGTTCTGCCAGTTCTCTTGGAAGGTTTATTTGCTTTGGTTTTATTTCATATGTTTATAATTGCAATATATTTTGCATTATGGATTTCTTCAAGTTATCTCTGAAAATATGTGTTATCTCCCAGCTTCTGGAGTGTAATTTCAAAATTCACAGCTGGTAATAACTGCTACCTATTGAACGGTCTGTGCAGTGTGTGTATCCTTCTGCAGTAAGTCATAACTGGTTAAATAGCAAGTGCTGGAGAATGTGTGTTGTTTCAAAGAAGTTATAAACATCAGTAAAATTTACATAACTAATGACTTATTTCTGGTCCCAAATATTTAAACCACCCTATCATGACCTATAGGACCTTGCTCTGACAACTTGAATTGAAATGTATTTAATAAAGAATTATCTTTTTCAATCCTGAGTTTACACTTTCATAAGCTTTTTTTTTTTTTCCTATTATTCCTGTTCTGGATTTGGGCAATTAAATAGAAAATCATATGTCTGAATTCCCTTGGAGGATGTCTGAACATCTGCTAGGGAATCTGTGACTATCACTTGTAGTTAATACTAGCTGTGGTCTCCTCTGGCTTCAGTACCTATGAAATGCTTTAACACCTTCAGCCTCATGAAAAGATGTTGTTTGCTTGTAGGATGATTTGAGAGGAGTTCAAATAACTCGTTGTCTCTTTTTTTTTTTATGCTGATATGTCCTTTGATGATCTAAAAAAGTGAACAAATAGTGCTGTATCAAAAGCAGCAAATTATAGCAAACTAGGTGTCTCTCTAAATGCCAAGGAAAAAAAAAATCAAAGGTAGCTAAAGAAATTCCAAATGCAGCCAAAATACTACTTTGAGAGTCATTCTGTGAAAGGACAAGCTAATGAATTTAGGGCTTGTAATCAAAGATAAATAAATCAGAGCTGAGAAGGGGAAGACTAGTAAAGCTCTGGGAGATATGGAGGTAATAAAGGACTAACAAATAGGCATGACTGTGTGACATGATGAGGCAGCAGAAATGACAACTACAATAATGTGTCAGTGGTGAGCCCTGCAAGAAAGGAGCATAAAAATGCTGTTTTCTCTGATGGCAAGAGTGGATCTGGAATAGCAGTTTTGTGTTGGGGAGTAACAGATGTGCATTATCTATGTGCAGATAATGGCAGAGCCTTAAACAGAGAGGAAAAGTCAGGGAAGAGGAAAGAAAAACTATATGAAAAAAACATCAGCAGAACTGAAATTGCTGACCACAAGACATATTAACTTTTGGACATCCCTTCAGAAGATGTGAAGGCAGAACTTCTGCTCCCTGCTTTCATACTAAGCTCTGGAAAGCATGCTGCATGCTAAGATACTCCCTTTAGTTATCACTTGGGAGAGGTATTGACTGGATGCCCTCATGGGTCCCTTCAGTCCCATCCAGTAGATCACACAATAGCCAAGGAAGGACAAAAGTGAGTACTGTGGCAATATGACAAAATTTGCTGTTACCATAGATACCCGTGACTGTACATAAGCATTACACTGGTATGGCTTAGCGCTCTCTGATAAACTGCTGTGGCTTGATTTGCTCTTCGTGCAAACAAGCTTGGAATATTTGGAAATAATTACAGTACCTTGCTATCCATATAGCTTATTGCTACAGCCATCTCATGAAGTCATGGACTGTAGTTGGAAGCAAAATCCCAGAAGAGACAGAGGGCACTTGTGTACTAAAACTAAAAATCAGATTTACCAGACATATGCAAGCAAATATTTTCTAAAGTAGGCAGGCCGGCATTCATGAAATTGCCCATAATTTACCTCCTCGTGACAGACAAGTCCCTTCTTTCTCTGAGCCATCATTATCTTGTTGATGAGGTCCTTTTTATTTTTATTTTTTTTTTTTGTAAATTGCTTTGAAATTGGCTAATGAAGGATGGTAGACAAGAGATGAAGATCTCTGTCAGGAAATGTGTGGTTTAGCCTTCAGTAGGTGGGAGGTGTGAGGGGAAGGTTTACAGCAGTGCTATGAATATGTTCCAAATACATGTAGCCTCATCTTTTCTTACTGGAACTGGTAGAATAGGAATTGTTTTGATTGCAGACATTTCTGTGATAGTTGCAGAAACATTGCTACAGGGTTAAGAAAGGGAAAAGAAAATCGTGATTGTACTGTGGTGAAGAGAGGGCAAGGGGAAGAGTTGGGAGGCAGGCACAGGTGAAATAAACACCACCTCTCGATGTAAAAGAGCAGCACATCAGCCTAGAGTCAGGGACCTGAGGGAATTCTGTAAGCAAGTCACCACTTTGGCTCATCATCACAGCCTAGAAAAACTCCCAAAACTGTAGGAATTTGGAAGAGGATGCAACTTTCTGTGTTTATAAATTTGGTCCCTGATCATGCAGGGAAGCAGTTCTCACCTTTCATATGCAATCATTTTCCTTTGTATATTGTATATTTTGCCCCAGCTGCTATATATACTTTGCATGACTGTTCCTGCTGTGATGCCTAGGAGTTGGGTTGGCTGCTAGTAGACACTCTGGTTGCTCTTTGCCCTCTCTAAGATTACCAAAACTGCAGTTTGAGAGGGAAAACAAACTCCTCTCTGGCTGGATGCTCAACCCCCTTGCTTGCAATGCACAGTATCCTTAATTACTTTTTTTTCTGCCTTCCACATCTGATAAAGATTGTTTGCAGTATGAACTCAGACCCTATTGCAGTGGCTGGGTCTCTCCCTCAGTCCCGAGGAGTCCTGTCTTGGAATTTGACTGTATCTGTTCCTTTCTTTCAGGAGATAAATGTTTTGTGGTGGAAATCATCTCACTGGGAAAGCCCAGACCCTGGTACCTCATAGTAGTTACCTCGACAATGACATATATACCATATGAGGCTTTTCTTATTTTACTGCAAACTTTCTTGGGATTTTACATCGTGTGGTCTGCTAGTGCTGACACTGGCCAAAGGTGTAGGACCCAGGCAGTGATTTCCCTTTACACTCTCTTAAGATTTTCAGTTATTAGAGGTTGCTGAACAGCTTGGGACAGATGATGTTACAAAGAATCAAATTATTTTACCTAACCTGAAGAAAAAATTTCAAGTAGAAAGTAAAACAGAGTTATGAGCTGTGTTGGGTGATCTTATGTCAGAGTGCTGCCCATAAGCCGGTGAAGACAGCACTTATCTGCTTGTAGTTTCTAGTATTTGTGGTTTCCTGGTCTCTTACATCTGAACACTTCAGGGTCAAGCACACTGCTGTGACTGTTCATGGAAATGCCTAATTTTCTGCTACAACCAAATGTGTATGTCAGTTAAAAACAACAACTAAGTCTTCCACATGGAAACATTATTCCTCTCTTCATAAAAGAACCAATCTGTTCAAAAGTGCTTCCCTCTAGGGCAGAAGAGCTGCTAGTCTTCAGGAAAGGAAAATAATTTTTTTGTTATCATTTACTCCTGTATTTTGAGCTCTGTAAATTTACTGCCTTAGTGTGTAACACTGAGTTTGCTTTATATTTTAATAACATAAGCTATAATTTTTAGTGTTTGGAAGTCAGGGACTTTAGAACTGTCTTCAAGGTTGTGTACAGGGTTTTTTTCCCTCAGTAATCTAAATTATTATTTTGCCAGTTATAGTTTGTGGCTGAAGCATGAACCCTTTTGGGAAAGTAGCATGGGTTTTACTCGGCCACTGGCTGTTCAGTTGTTTGCTAAGTCATGATGAGTATTTCTGTTCCTGACTGCAAAATGGTTTTGGATGAGATGACATCGTGTTGCCTTTCTTCCTACAGACCAACTTGACATGGAAGGATAGATGTGAAAATGGGCTCTAGTGGGTCTTAACCCTTTGCAGACTCTGATGCTGTGAGAATACTGTGTGAGCAGAAGAAATGTGCTGGACAGGGCTATTTCAGGGCATAATCAGTTGTGTTGGAAGAAAGATTCATACACAGATCTCAATCCAGATGTTAACTTGGATTATTCCAAACCTTGCATTAGCCTGGGCTGCAAGAGGGATCACTGATGACATCCTGGCGATACCTAAAACGATCTCAGATGGCATAGCTTGTGTATGGCTTCTGTATGGCAACCTGCTGGAACAGCCAGAGCTGTTTCAAGCTGGGAATAGACAGATATCGAAGGCAAAAGGAGCTCATGAACCTCTCTGTGACAGAAACCCTGACGAACTTGAACTGAACACTGTGCTGTTGAGTCATTGAAAAGAATTCACAAAGAGTTGTCCTTTCCCCTGGACAGTTTGAGCACTGACTCTGGTATCTGGCTTTGTCTTGTGCAAACCTTGGGGCAATATGTCTTGTAGAGATGATGGAGTAATTGAATTCAGAAGCATTTCCTTTATTGTTCTTGATGCTTGTCAACTGGGGTCCATGCCCAGGATGATGTGGTCCAGTGTCTGAGCCTTCACCCTGCCTGTGGGTTGTTCTGAGGAGAGCTGGGCACACCTGAATTGCATAGCCAGTCCTCTGACAGGTGATGTTTCTTAGATAAGGGTCCATTTAAACTGTCAAAAACCAAATAATAGGCAAGAGATGCAACTTACCACAATAGAATATGGTGGCATCATGCTCAACACAGGTGGCGTGTAGCATGGGAGAGATTTGAAGGTGTAAGCCTGAGGGAGATGTTGACAGAGAAGCATCTTGGGTCAAAGGGAGTACCAGGGTTGGTGTGAAAATGTCCACAGTATCTGTCTAGAGACAACCCAGACCAGTTGTTGCCTCCAAGTTAGTAGTCTGTGGGTTGTCAGTGGAGGGATCGTGGATGCATGTGACTGGTTTTTAACAGTCAAGTCACCGAGATGAGACAAGTAGCAACTTCCAGTTGCTGGCATAGACAAACAGCGCAAAAATCCCTCTAGAGACGTCTGAGGTGATTGCAAATGTGAATGAGAGCCAGGAATTCATCAGGGTGCTTTGTACCAAAGTCAACCTGTTAAATAAAAGGGAGGGGAATCGCCCCAATCTCCTGGGACTGTGACTAAGAAGTTACTTAGAGATGGGGGCATGAAGCCTTGAATATGGATGTTAGTATACTTAAAAGACAGAATGAATAAAAAGAATGAATTTGTGTGGCTAGAATGAATGGTAAGCAGGCTGAGATTTAGTCACTCAGGACTGTACATGTTCAGGGTCTGTCTCACAAAGTTCCTGTTACTTTTCTTGCTGCTGATGGGACAATCTGGAGCCTCTGATTTTCCTGTAGTGATGTGGGTGGGGGGAATGTGCCTGATTTGGACACCAAAAATCATTTTTGAAATCTAAACTTGAACATTTCTGTATTGCCTGTAATCATTGTAGCTTGTCCTCTTATTTGAGCATGCTTTGAGGAAAACTAGCTCTTTCCTTTTCATAGCTAGGCAACGAGACATAGCTATGGGTTTTCAGCCTCCACTGTAATCACTGTTTCAGTCCAGAAGAGGCACCCAGGCTTTCGCTGGAAGTGACCTTTCTGTCAATCAGATCATTGGGTGGTACCTCTGATAATACATCTCCTTGCACTCCTTATATCATTACTTTAGCTTCTGAACACTTAAATAAACTGTTAAGTATTATCATTTTGTCTTTCAAATGACATACTTTGAAAGTCCTGCTGTAACTTTAGTGGGGATGGACCGAAACATCCTTTTTCCAATCCATGAAAGAGATGACTATTCTCTTCTGGTATTCTAAGATACTGGGAAGATTATATTTTGCCCTACTTACCTTGTGTACTTGTTTATCTGGTAATGTTTATTTCATAACAGTGTCATAAGGTGAGGGTATAAAGAGTCAGGCAAGTTCAGTGTCTGTAGCACTTGACCTGGTATTGCTGCTGCATGGACAGAAAAGTCTCCTTGTCAGTGCTGGATAGAGTGCACAAGGTGGCTGCATGCATGTGAGTCTTTCTCCTACTCTGTCAGGGGGTTTGGACTATGTGGTCTTTTGAGGTCCCTTCCAAATCCTAAACACTTTGTAATTCTAAGGAAATTCTAGGCATGTCTGGGAGGTAAAAAAAAAAGAGTTGTGAGCTGTTATTTGGGTCACCATTGCTAATGGTCATATAAGATAAAACTGTTTCTTTGGCCAGTGTGCTGGGGATGGCAGAGAACCCTGTAAGGACATTGCACCTCTTCTGCTCCCAAAGGGATGCTCTTACCTGGTTCTTACACAGTCTCATCCTGCTGTCATTCATCCATGCTGTGTATGACTGTTTTAGCAGTAAATCAGTGCTTTTGAGTAGACCTGGAACTTCAGACTAGGCTTGCTAAGCACTGGACAGGTACTGAATTCTTCCTGTCCTTTGACTCTCCTGATTCTCGAAGAAGGTATGATTTGATACAATAAATTCACTCTGTTTCCATGAAGAGAAGTGTTTTTAAAAAATTGACCTTATTTCACTACAGGACTTGGCTGCTTAGAGCATGACTTATAATTTACCCTTTGTCAGTTACAAGCAATGCATATTCCCTGAAATTTCCATTATTTTCTGTTTTCTGCTCAGTCCCAGGTTTCTTACCTGGAATTCCCCTTCAGAAGTTCAGATGCATTGTGGGCTTCTGTTATTGGTCATGTCCTGGTGTGAGATGGAGCTCAGACTCCTACTTTCTAAGGCAAGCCTGGTTTGCTTTCTTCTGAGTGGTTTCTTGAAGTTTTGCTCAGCAGTGAGTAAATCCTGGTGTCTCTAGCTCAGAGCACAGCAGAGGAGAAGGGAGTCTGTGGCCTTGTGGCTCTAAGCTCAGGAATCTATTGGAATAATAAATGTAATTTATGTGTGTGTATAATAAATTCTGAAATGTTCTCTCAGACTGTTTATTTAGAACTTTTGCAGCACAGTTATTTTAGGCTTTCCAAAAGTGTTTTTTTTAGATTTTATAATGTCTTCTAAACGTAAGTCTTAAGAGGAAAAGGAATGGCTAGTTGCTTTATTATGTTAATGTAATATCTACACTAAATTAAAGAGAGACCACCAAAGAACAAAACAAAATCCATTAGTAATTAACTACAACTTATTGTTCACTACTCTGACAGGCTGAATGGAAACCCACTTACAGGAAATTCCATCTTCAAGCTCAGTTTCGATTAGCTTCCAGCTCATGTGAAATGTTGAAAGTCATTTTCTCTTCCTTCTCGTGATTTGGTATTAGACCTTTAGCAAAGGCCTTGGGATACGTGTGACTATACTTGATGACATTTTGTACAACAGTTTTGTAATTAATTTCCCCAGGTTTAAGTCAGTTCTTCATTTCATTTTTGCATCTTGACACCATTTGATTTCCTCTTTTCTGTTTCTCAATTTCATTGGGAAATAGTCAATATCAAGAAACTTGCAGAAATGAAGGTGGAAAAGATAAATTGAAGCACTATCCAGTGAAGCAACAAATCACTCCATTGCTGGGAGATGCCTGAGGACTGCAGTCCTTCAGCCTCCATAAATCCATGAGCCTCAGTGGGTTGCATTGCTTGGTCTTGCATACTGCTGAGATGCACGTAAAATAATTATCCTTTGTTTATTCACTAGTGGGATGCTTAATTTGGGAGGTAAAGCACCTTCTAGGCTCTCAGAGACAAGTTACTTTGTATCTCTGAGTCAGCCTTGATTTAGAGATGCTGAAAGGTAGCTTATTCCTCACCATTGCCCATAGATAAGGCTGAGGGTGATGAGCCACCTCTGTTGAATGCGTAACTGAGTTTACTGTGGAGTCTGGATGGTGACTCATTGCTGCAGTGAAGGAAAGGGCATTTCCATTTAGTGTCTCCCAAAATTATAAATCACGTGCTTCACTTGAAGGAAAAATGTGTCTGGGGAGATGCAGGACTGGTGTTAGAACATGCTTTTTCCTGGGCTTCCTATACTTTATGTGGTCATTATTTTCCAGAAAATGACCCTCTAGCTTCTTTTGCAACTTGGAGAAGCGAAGAAAGGAATGTGGAGAGATTTAAGAACTGTCTAGCATGCAGAGCAGCTACGTTTCATTTACCTGCTGATCCTGCAGGCTTCAGAACTGTCTGCTAGGCTTAAGAGCTTATAATTTATTTCAGCTGGAAGGTAAGTAATTGTATTTCTTGATGTGCCACCTTTTACATCACCTCGTTCTAAGAGATTGAGTAGGCAGATTAAGGGCCTTTAATTTATGTTCATAACAAGCCTCATCGGTGTCTTGACCACCTTCTCTCTTGTGCTGAGTGTGCATCACAGCCTTTGGTGAGCGATGAGGGAGCCTAAATCGCTGCAGCATGAGCAGTGCTGGGTCCCTGAGAGGCTCAGAACTGTTCTGCAAAGATCTCTCCTAAACTCTCTGCCCCCACTTAAACTCAGTCTGTGTGCTTGGAGAGCGGCCGGTGGCGATCTGAGCTGCCTTGGAGGATTGTCCCATTTCCACTGAAATGCCAGTGTTTTCTCTGAAGGTTGCAAAACATTTTACCACGTTTCAAGTACAAGTTTAAGAGGGAGATAAGGTTTGGAAAGAGAAGTTAAGTTAGTGCCACCTACAGCCATGAACGGTGGTATGTTCAGCATGCTTATTTTTCCAGTCCATGTTGGCTGCTTTCCTCCTTTGCTTTGCCTTTTGCTTCTGTTTTGTCCCTGACATATTTACGGATGTGATTTTGCTGTACATATATGGGTGAGGGGATCTGGGTGTATTTTTAAATTTTCAAATATAATCTCAGAAATGCTCAAGCGCATTACTCAATTCCAGAATGACTTGGTGTGAAAGCCAGGTGGCCGTGCATAATTTTCTTGTTTAAAAAAAATATTAACTTTCCATAAATACTTGTAGCAGCTTCACACAAGTCACTTGTTGAAGTCTCAGATAAGAAGGGATCTTCCTGAACGTGCAAACCCCTGCCATGTTAAGTGCATGTCTTCTTTTTGTTTTTTTTTTTCATTTTATCCCCA
>VXBZ01006780.1:516501-657315 GCA_013399135.1 Heliornis fulica
CCACCCCCCAAAGTTGTCTGATTTTGTAGCTACATAGTAACTTCACCTGGTTTTGGAGTGACACAGGAAAAACAAACTTTCTCTAGCCTAGGAATGGCCTCTTATTATTAGTGCTTCCCCTTCCTTTGGATACCCTGGCAGCTGTGCGTGTGAATCTTGTGCATAAACCAGCAATTGGAGCCTCGTATTGTCAGTTGAGAAGGGCACAGTTGTTTCTCTGACATCACTATGTATTTACTGCTAGGATTTTATACCATTAAAATAGCTTCTCATGGGAAACAAATTTGGTTTACTCATCTAATGAAATTGTATTTCAGAAGTTTACAGCTTGGAACACCTTTTCACTTACACCTAAAATAACTAACTTAGTTGAGGAATATCTCCAACTAGAGTGAAAAACCTTTGGGTTTTAGGTCCATTGATACCATGAATACTGTGCAGATACAAAGGAACCGCTTCACGCCACAACTCTGGTGTTATCCTAAGGACATGGAGTTTCATGCTTCATCTTTTAGAAATCTGCAGACAAATGGAAGTGTCCAAAGGGTAGAGGAATGAGAGACACAGAATAGGTGACTGGTCAGCACAGGCTGAGGGAACTGGGTTTCTTTAGATTAAAGGGGCTTCCTGTGTGTCTTTGCAATATATGAAAGATTGTTATTATGAAGAGAATTTTTATGAATTATCTGGCTGTTGCAGAAAAGGAGAAGTTAATCATAGAACAATAGAATGGTTTGGGTTGGAAGGGAATGTAAAGGTAAATAATTAACTTAGTAAATACTTTCAGCCTACAGAGACTGAAGTGTTATAGTCGGCTGCTTATGGAAGTTGCAAAATCTGCTTCATGATTAATTCACTGCAGGTTAAAACCCAATTGGATGATTTCTAGTAAAGGAAGACTATATATGCAATTCATCCTGCCTCAGAGTGGGGGGGAAAGTAGAAGCCAGCCACTTGAAGTCACTGTCAGCTCTTTTGACTCATCTCCATCTGCATGTTAAGATATAGAATAGATATTTTACGAGTTACTGGAGGTTTAAATAACGCTACACAGGGTATCATTTTCCTGCCCATCTGTGTGAGGGCACCCAGAGATCACACCAGAGCTGCTACAGAAAAGCAAGTCAGAGTTAATCCCAGTAGTGAATACAGGCCAAAATACCATTCTGCAGACAAGCTATCTGTAGTCTTATCCTACAAAAATTTATTTTTTATCAGTGAATGTCCAAAAAAGGAGAGAATCGGAGGGTTGTGGTTTCTTTTTGATTATAAAGACTCTGGCAAGTATGATTCAACATATATCCAGCTGCTTATCTGAATTAAGAAAGAGGTGAACTGGACAGAAACATACTAACTGGTGTTATCTGGTGTTTGGGAACCAATACATGGGGCCTCATTTGTAACCTAAATGGACTGATCAGGTTGGGAGTGGAAACAAGATCCCAGCTGTAGCCTAGAAGTAGACTCTGGATGTCTTAAGATGTAATTTATTTCCATACTCACTGAAGGAGCAAGATCCTAAAACGAGTTGAATAGTTGATTGTTGTTGAATTGCGTGGCAGTTTTGGAATCCCAGAAGAGGTTGTTGCTTTTATCCAGCTGTGACGCTGTCCTTTATAAACCAGAAAAGGAACTGTGGTGTTGGTGTACTTCTGTCAGAAACTAGATTGTGCCCCTACAGACAGATGCTTTCTGAACTTATTAAGAGGCCAGAAAAATAAAAGCAATGTCTTTGAACTTGTTTATGACTTTAAAACCTTCAAACACAAAAGGAAATTTCAATTGCTCAGTGTTTTAAAGAGAATTCTATCAACATGGAGAGAGGCTTTACTTTGGGATTTCTTGTTATAAAAAAACAAACCACAAGACAAAAAGCCCAACAAAAACAACCCACAAAACCAAACTGATTTTACATTTGTAGTACAGAAGTCTTTTTTGGGTTAAGTGTATTGCAGTATCAGCTAAACTTCAACAGCTGCATGAAAGGATAACCAATTATTTGTGTGTAACATGAGATTACTGCTGCCAGTAAACCACTACTGGAAGAGTAAAGTAGCTCTGGGAGACTGCATAGGGAAAGGAATTAATGGAAAAGGTAACTTCCAAGCTTAATCTCAAAACCTTCAAATATCTGATGCTGACACACTTCCATTTCCATAAAATATTCTTTATGGATTTGCTTTTCCTGATGGCCTCATGGGAGTGAAAGAGAGGCTAAAATCAGAGCAGGTGGTGATGTCTTTCCTCTCTGCATCTTCCATAATGTTCAACATTTAGCTGCATACAATGTGCTGCCCCAGCCACCGAGTTGTGACAGTCATGAACCTGGTCTACCATATGCTGTCCCTGGGGGATCTTTTCAAAATTTGAAGGTAAATTAAATAATAGGCAAGATATTTTCTTAAATAAAAGAAATTCAAGTTTTTATTTAATCTGGAGTACCCCTTTCAAGCTCATTTTCTACTGGTAGGCTTGTTTTATATATTTGATTAGTTCTAGGAGATGGATTTTGACATTTAAAGTATGTGTAATAGAAAGAGAATAATGACATAGTTGGGATTACAGAAAAATATTTGCCCTTGAAAATGGTAATGCATTGTTAAATACAGGTTGCATCATATCTGAGTATAATAAAATAAAAGTGGAAATGTGAATGATTGTGTTGGGAATGAATAGTCTCAGAGTGTGACAAAGGAAGGCAGAAGATGGGACCTTGGCAATTCTAGCAATGCAGCACAGCTGAAAATGCATTTTGTAGCATGGGATCATTGTGTTTCCAAACTTGATGGTCTAGGAAAAAAAAAAAACAAACCTACCAAATATCTCAACATCCCGAGGGAGATACTTGAATTCAAATTTAAAAACATAAAATTGACATTTAAAAAGGTACTTAAATACAACCAATGGTCTTCCAGTCAGTTCAGATTTCTCACCAATCCTTGGAGAATCTCCCCCTGGGCGCCACAGTTTGTTGACTCCTCAAATGACCTATGCATTTGTGTGACTGCTGTTACTGATGCTGAGACTCTCCAGGTGTCTCTGCAGAGTCTTCCTACCCTCAAGCAGATCAACACTCCCACCCAATTTGGTAGAGACTGCAAACATACTGTGTGTCACACTCAATCCCCTCAACCAGATAAAGACATTAAACAAGCCTGGCCCCAATAATGAGCCCTGGGGCATACCATTTGTGACCAGCTGCCAACTGGATTTCAGTCCATTCACCACAACTCTCTGGGCACAGCTGTCCAAACACCTTTTTTACCCAGTGAAGAGAACACGTGTCTAAGCCATGAACAGCCAGTTTCTCAGCAGAATGCTGTGGGAGACATTGCCAAAGGGTTTACTGAAGTATAGGAAGGCAATATTCACAGCTTCTCCCTCATCTACTTGCTGCTGGCCTAATGAGTGTTTAAAAGTGGGCTCAGTCATTTTCTTTTGGGTTGAGCCCTTGTCCAAATTGTCACACACATACCTGGGAGACACAATTTACAGTGTGATTCTATGAAGAAAGATACAGAGATAGGCAGCATTATATTTGCTGATGATCTGCAGACTTTTCCTAAGTTTATTAGTTGTCAGGCCTGAGTTTTATTGCAAATGGACCTTTATTTTATTTTTATTTTTATTCCTGTCCTTTCTGGTTTTCAGTTGTCCTTAATTCCTACTGACAATATCTGAATCAAGTTCTGTTGTACCTGTGTTTAAGGACTAGAAAACCACATTCCAAAAGCACATTCCACATTCCTCACTCCACCATGGTTGAGCTCTTTGTGCAGTTGTTAAATGAGGCTCTTGGAATACTGTTATTAGTAGAGACTTTTGATTGGAAGGGAAATATAGGACACCTTTGTTAATAAATTTTGGTCAAACTGGAGGAAACTTGTTCTTGGTTCTTTGTATCTAATCTATGTGCTTGATTTACTTAATCTGCTCCTGTATTTTCTCTAGACTCTGCTCTTCTGGTATCTTTGTGGTAATGGAATTTACCCTGCACTTCTCTGCTCCTAGATTGCTAGCAGAGACATCCCTGGGGCTCAGAAAATTACAGTAGTGGAGAAGTTTATATTTTGCCTCTGGCAAGCTTAAGGCTGCAACAAATGCAATGCATTTAAAGAAGCTGTTGCCTGTTTGTCATGCTCTAGGCTTCCATTCCTGTTTTTAAAGATGTCTTTGTTGCTGAGGAGTTCACCTTTGCAAGCCAAATCAGGAGGTGGTTGTCAGAGTATGGAGTGCAACTATTAGCAACTTGTACATGAAGTGCTTTCCCATCTCTAACCTACAAAATATCCAGGAAACTCCATATTCCTTTTCCACTGTGGTGAGATTAGGGATTCCGTGCAACAAAAGATGCTGTAGCCTGGTTGGGTCTCTTCCTCATTTGGACGTAGCAAACAGCTATTTCTGGATCTGCACTCCTATCCTGTGTGCTTCCTGAATATAGGAACTGTTTTTCCTCAGATCCCAGTGAAGGTGACACTTGTGAGACCTTCTGTAATCCTTCCAGGAAGGGACTCTGGCAGCTCAGTTGCTGTAGGTTGCAGGCATCAGGGCATTCCTGGTGCTATTGCAACAGTCTTTCCCTTGTGCTCTGCCTGTGTTGACCATTCCCAGATCACAACATCTTGTCTGAGAGAGGCACATATTTTTCTGGGCCCCTAAACCGGTTCTCCCACACTCTAGAGATCATCAGATGCACATAGGCAGCTGTTTACCTTTCCACTGACTCCTGGGTATGTCTGTTCTGCAGTGCCCTTTGTGACTTCTATGAGTGGCCTTTGAGATTTCCAAACATACTGATAATGTGTGCTGTGCCAGTCCCTTTAAAATACAGAAATGCCTCTTCTTTTGCATCTCCCTTGTGTAACACTTGCAGTTTGTGTCATTCAACTGCTGAGAATTTTTCATCAACTTTCAATGATCTTTAAATGCCTGTTTGCACATCTGTCTGATGCTGAAAAATTTCTGTTAAAGCTGCAGGTCTTTGCAAGCAAACTGGCTTTCCTGATGATATAACTACTTAATGTCATCTTATTAATCAAGCAGTGGCTGTTTTCCTGGTGAAGAGGCAAAGTTCCCAATTTCAGAAAACATGAAACATTTGTTCCCCAAGTGATCCACAGAGTAGGATGCTGCTCCATGTTTCTGACACTGGTGTTTTAGAGCCCTCTTCTGAGGTTGATGTCTCAGAATTTATGGAGTCAATTGTGGGAGAATTTTGGGCACCTTTGTGGAAGAGGACAGGTTCATGCATATATATATGTGTATATATTGCTATATACGTAAATATATATCATGAATGCTCAAAGTAAGCATAGGGAACCTGCAGTGAGGTGTGCTCCTAGGAAGAGCTGAAAGAATAATCTTTAGATGATAGGGAGCTGTCTGGAAGGAGCTTGAGGCTGCTAGGAATTAAAGGTAGTAGAATGCACTGGGAGGGAGAGGAAATTAAATGACATAGGAACTAAGTGCCAGAGAAAAGTCTAAACACTAGAATTAAGTGCGTGGGGGCTGTGGGAAGGATCTCTGAATGGACTTGATGGAAAACAAGAGTTCATAGAATCACAGAATATCCTGAGTTGGAAGGTATCCATAAGGATCACTGAGTCCAACTCCTGGCTTCACACAGGCTCAGCCAAGTCAGAGCAGGGAACTGAGCGCATCATCCAAGTGCTTCTTGACCTTAGTCAAGCTCAGTGCTGTAGCCTCTTCCCTGGGGAGTCTGTTCCAGTGCTCAACCACCCTCTGAGTAAAGACCCTCTTCCTGATACCCAACCTGTTAAAGGATGTATTTAGCATCAGGGATGGCGAAAGTGACACATTGGGGAACATGAATTTCACTTGGATATTTCATTCAGTCCTTCAGAAATGCTTTTAAGTGCAAAGCAATAGCAACAGCTGTGTTTGTATAATGTGAGTAAAGAATATTATGTGGCAGTAGACAATGGATGGTTAGCCTAAAAATAAATGGATGGGTGGTGCAAGGGGATACCTAGGCTGGGTTGAACATGTTAAATATGAATAAGCAAAATGGTGCCCTTTCTGTAGCTTCATGGCTCCAGTTTTATAAATGTTCCAGTTCCCCTGGACTGCTTGTGTTCTTTTTTTTTTTTTTTAATTTGAGAGCTTGTACTGGGATGTTAATCAACACATCCAGATGTTAATCTATTTATAGCATTGGCATTGCTGTTGTCAATTGCCAGAAATGCATTTTTACAAGTGATAATGGGTCATAGTTGGGACTCTACAGTTTCTGGTGGATATTTTGGCAGGGACTTAGATTACCCTTGCTGCAAAAAAAATCAGATATATTGTAAAGGTGCTGATGCCATTGCTACTGGTGTGATCCAAGTGATAAAACTGACAAACTGCAGGGAAAATGCAGATAGGTTATCCCTTCATTTCTCCCCAGTAAACGTTCCGTTCTGTACAGAAAACTTATGCAAATATCAATAATAGGGAAAAGAACCCGTCCAAAGTCCATCTAGATTTGTTTATCTGAGGTTACTTTTTGTGCCTTAGGATTCATTTTTACTTGAAAATTCAGGGACATTAACCATATGCAAAAAGATGATAATGTATTTGCTAGATTTGTGCTTTCTCAATGGGTCACAAAGGAGCTATTCTGCAGAAAACTCATTCCTAAGTAGTGACTTTTTGGAAGGCTCTTAAAATAAGTTGTGTTTCATAGAAAACACTGTTTCCATTTTCATAATTCTCCCCCTGTCCCTCTCCTCAGTTAATTAAACCTTTATTAAATGTTTATCGAAAGAAAACAGTTTGACTGTTTGGAAACTATTTGTCCAAACTGTAAGGAGGAGCTCTGGGGGAGAGCTTGGCACAAGGAGCCAAGCTCTACTCCCTGAAACTTGAGGTCCCCCTTGACCTCAGCCAGCTTGTGTCTAAGCAGCTTATAGTTTATGTGTTAAAGTGAGGCAAAGTAAGATGGGAAGTTGAGTGCAAAGGGATGAAAAGGAATAAACTGGCATTCACCTAGGCTGGAAGCTGCAGGAAGGAATGGCTAGTTTGGGTTTCATCAGTACCTTTGAGATCTCCATACATCTGGAAAAGACTGACTGCCCATTACAGCAGTTCTGGCTTATTCTACATGGTGGTGGTGTGGGGTGGTTCCTTCTGTCTGAAGCACAGGGTTGCTTTCAGACCCATTTCCATCCAACAGGGTACCCTTGCTGGGTACTTTGCCTTTAAACATGGAGACAGCCCTTGCCCTGCACAGCTTTAAGTTTGTAATCATGCCTTCTGGTTCACTTAGATGATACTTTTGCCCATCTTCCGTCTAGTATAAAAAACTGTCTTTGGTATAGATGAGAATTAATAAAATGTATCTTCCACATGTCAGAGGAACTGTGGGAGAGAGACTGGAACTAAGAGAAAAGACTTTGAAGTAGGCACTTCATTATGTTGGGTTTTTTGAATGCAATGCTGTAAGTGGCAAAGAGAAAAGTGTTTCCCTCTTTGTTTTTCAATAATGAAGGAATAAAATCTCTCCCATGTGCAGAGAGCCTGCTTATATGGGGATGTTAGAGCCATTTCTGGAGTCTTGCCTGAGTACGAACAGCAGGATCAGGGCCCCATGGACCAGCGCTGATGTGCAGCCAAAAGAGATAATGGAAGAGTGGAAAGTAGCATCATTTAAAGAACACATCATGAGGCAGTATTAGGAAGTATTTCTACAGATGAAGATAAATTACCAATATGCAGTCATCCCATCAGCCAAGAGGAAAAATAAATTTTACTTATGAGAAATAATAGAGCTGCCTTTGTAGGAATGGTGCAATGCAGAGAGTGAAGTGGTCCTGATGGACTTAGCACAAACAAGAATATAAATGTGATTTTATAAAGGCAGCCAGAACGATGTTTTTGATGCTCAGTTTCTGTTTTGTCATTGTTTCTCTTTACTGTACAAAGCAGTCATAATTCAGACTTGCCATAAGTTTTAAAAAAAGGTTGCTCTTCATTGCCCTTGGTTTTGTACAACTAATTAAGGCATTTGAGGCTCGCACCACAAAGGGTACTTTAACTTTTCAGTATGGTATGATTTCACCTTTGTCTTCAGCTGAACATCTTTGTGTTCCTGTGCCAGAACACCTCAGTGGGGCTGAGAAATGAGCTAGACTTTAGCAGTTCTATGTTGCAGGTCTCAGCTTCCTGTTTTCCCTTGGTTTTGCTCTGTCATTTCTCCACTTTGGCAGGGGCTTCTCTTCCTGCTACACTCCACTTCTTTTACTGGCACTGCACTGTTATTCTTTAATCCGTGCATTGGAGAGGGATTTTCAGAGACATGAAGCAACCTCAACACTTCCTTGATTTTTTACTAGATTTTTTTAAATTATCCTAACAAATTAAAATCTCAGAGTCATTATGAAAGTAGTGACACTGAAATGGCCTCAGATTCACCCTTGATCCTCTAATTATGCTTTTCAAGATACAATCTCATTATCTAAAACTCAACTGTGTTATTAGCGATATCTCATTTTTGTAATTGCAAGCTATATATTTGTCATATCTCTGGAAGCAGAAAACATTAACATTATAAATCTATGTTTTATGCAACCTCAGCAGGAATGTCTGATGAGTCTTCCTTTCTATCTCTTTATTATTTTACTTTTTCTTAAAAAAAAAGCCTTTTGAAAGGGAGACTGAGACTGAACATACAAATGGCGGAGCGTCCCCTTTAGGCTGCCTTTTTTGTTTTGCTATTGAGGTGTCTATATTCATAGACCAAGGTAATAAACTACCTGGATTTGTTTTTTCTGTTCTTAAAATGTCATTCTTCATCTTGGTTTCACGAATAAAAAATATAAACTCAAATTTCAGACAAAAGACTCGTGCAATTTTATAAGCAGTAATCTTAACTAGTATCTATTGTCTTCTGGAAAACTCCTCACTGTGGAGGAAAGCAGAGCTCAAATTCAGACACTCTCTTCTTCTCCCCCAATTTCTATACATTTCTATTCAGATAGTGAGCTGAGTGGTCAGCAAAAATTAATTGTCATAGCTGAGTGATGAGAGTGATGTGTTTTGGTTATGGAACATCTTGAGTTTGGTGACTTGGTGTTTCTCAGTTGTGGTTTTCTTTCCATCTGTATTGTACATCGTAAAATCACTGCAGGTGTCTCCATGAATCCATAGACAAACTCCAATGATAGTGGAGTCTCATGAGTGGCAGATGGTCTTTTTTACCCTAAAAAGGTTTTCTCTGTGTTTCTGGTGTCCTAAATCATGTTTTCCCAGTCTTTCCACCGTGTGTTTTGTGAAATGATTATTCCTCTCATCCCCCACATATTGATCATGATTTCTCTGTGCTGCTGTTATCAGTTGAGTTTAGTTCTCAGTGCTGCCTGGAACTCAATTCCTGTGGTACTTTCAGCTCCTTCTGGACTTCCATGTGTAGGTGAGCTTTACTCTGCAACAGGCTACAGTTCTTGTTTAAGATTACTTTCACCTTCTTATCTCTGAAATGTATGTAGTGGGATGTTTTTATTTGCATTTTTTCCTTATTCCTGTGATTACTTAAAAAGTCAGTATTGTATTTCAACCAAGTAAATATTTGGAGTTGAGCAAAGCAGCAAAAGGCAAGTTTTGACTTCAGAATACAGTCATAAATTGTAAAGCAACAGTTCTTTCCCAGTTGTGTAAAACTTTTAAGCAAATGTGCAGAGCACTTTTAAATTACCACTAAGTATCTCCCAGTACCACAGTAATTCATAGTCTTTTTCCTCAAATTCTTCCTACCTGCAAAGGCTAATATTTCTATCACTTTGTATGTGAAAAAAAAAATACTGACTTTCAAGAGTTAGTGTATTTGTGTTTTTTTTTCTTCTGGAAAAGGTGATGTATTTCATTTCTTGCTTGGCAAAAGAGGTGACTGCAATTTACTGGATTTGTTGCTTTTATGACCTGTAGATGCACAGTGTGTGTGCCAGCATGCATAATCCAAATTTTATTGTTTTATGTAGTTAGAGTAAGAAGAAAGATTTAGTACTTCGATGTGATCCACACCATGAAGGCTTCCAGTGAATGGTAGGAAAATGGCTGCAGCCACCTTGAGGAAACAAGGAACTTCTGAAGCCATCCCAAACCCAGCTTAAGAGGTTTAGTTGCTCTAAGGTGTGCCTAAAGAACTGTGGAGGGTTGCATGATTTGGCTGGGAACATAGTGTGCTGTTGGATAAAGTATGACCTGAAGTGCAGGACCAGTTGTCTGAAGGTTTCATAAAGAATCACAAAAATTCCTTACCGGTTTTAAGGTGTTTCCATTTTGAGAATTGCCAGTTAGTTTGTTTTTCTTCCTTCCAGTCAGTCTTCTGGCTAACTGAATTATGTTTTTCAATGACATCATAATTAGCAGTGCTGAAGTAATTGGTTTCACTTTTAGGTAATCTTTTGTTTGTTTTCGCAGCTTACATTCCGATTGCATTCTGCAGTTTCCTTTGTGCGTGAAGATAATGCCAATATTATTCCAGGGGTGTTCAAACGATATGACAAATCATTTCTGTTTGTCTGAGGCAGTCAGATTTTCTGTATCCATAGAATAGTTCTTATTTTGTATTTTTCTAAAACTAAAGCCCTATTCAAATAATATATTAAATTGTTCCAGATGCACAGTGTTGCATTACTAACAACAGCTGTCTGTTCTGGAAACAACAATATTGGTGCCTAATTAGAGCTTACATTGTGAAAACTCTGTGTAGACCTCATAGAAGATATGATTTCTACAGAAATGGAAAAAGAAAACCAGATGATATTCAAACTGCTCCACAGGGCCTGAAAATAACCAGTCACTATTTCATCTTATTGAGTAATAGAGGTTTCATTGAAAATAAAAAAAAAGTATATATTTTATATTTTTTTCTAATGTTTCGTGCCATGTCAGCTCTCCAGAGAGACCTTTGACAGCACTCATCCTGATGTCCAGAAGCCAGGCAGGGTCTGGTGATGCTGGCTGCCCCTCCCCCCTCTTTGTGCTCCCCTAGTCTCTGCAAAGAGCAGGCAAAAAAAAGCAGAACCCATCTTCCAGCTTGTTTGATGTGGGATCTTCCCTAACAGATTGTCTGTGCCAACACTGACACCACCCAGAGCATTAAAAATACGATTTGCTCGTGCCAGTGTAAATCAGGGGTTGCTTTTATTGGAGCTGGCGGTCCATCGTATGAAGCTCCCTTTGTGCCATCCCATGTTGAGTCCCTTCACCCTGGGGGGCTCAGAGAAGCAGGCAGGGTCCTGTGTCATGTGCAGCTTGGCTCTGCAGAGGGAGGAGGCTGAGGGGACCATGCAGGTCTTCACACACGTTATTCACAGAAGCAAGATGTGTTGGAGTCTGTCCATGTATAGCATAGAATGAATATATTTGAGGTTTACTTTGCTGTGTTCATTCGCTTTCATATCATCTAATTTCTGGTTTTAGAAAGATATCTGCTAAAATAACTCTATTTTGATGACTGCTTTTTTCATATAGATTTATAAGGAAAAAGGTATTTTTATGAAAATCCTTTTGTATATTTTAATTAAAATTAAATTCTTATTTAAATCATTCTCTTCAGCTAAAATGTAAATTTAGATGCTAAACTGAACCAATCTGTCTGCTGCATATGCTTTATCATCTGACTGTCTTGACAACCCTTGTTAACATTTACATAAACTGTAGAGGCTAATAATAATAACAATGATGGAATTAGCTCATTACTATCTTATTTTTGTTATGTAATTTTAATCTCTGTAGGAAGGAGAGCCACTATGTCTTTTGAATTACTTGATGACTCTGCTTTACTATTATTAGTTATATGTATGCGTTTATTTCTCTAGATAGCATAAAAATGCACGCTGGTTTCCTTGCAGGATATCTAGAAAGTTGTCTGTTGTGCCTGTCTAAATTATTATATCATTTAATAGTATTTTAGCATGTTGAACCGACCTTTCTCTGAAATGAATTCACTGATGAATCTGGTTGATGATAATCTGCAACGTAATTGTGGACAACGTGATGATGCATCTTATCCCCTCTGTATAAATATTTCACAAGTCATGTCAGGGACTTTTGCAGAGAAGGAAGTGAGTTGGTGTCAAGTCAGTAGAGCAAGGTAACAGGTTGCAGTGTGTGTCCTGGAGAAACAGGGCAACACTCACCTTAACACCTTTAAGGTCCTGAGATTTTTCAATTCTACTGGTCTCTTTGTGCTTTTATAAGATACGTAAGTTTAGTGGTTAATATGTTTTGTATTTTTTTATACTGGCATGCTGGGCTTTGTTTCCTTCTGCATCCCATATCAGTAATATGTAAAGGCAAATATAAGTAATTTTAATCTTCAATATTTTTAATATGAACTGCTTAAAATATCTCGAATGGCACTTATGAAAGTTTTGAGATTGTTAAATGATGTACAAGAAAGAAAAAGAGCAATTTTAAATGGTTATATGAAATACATACTCAAGAACTTGTTTCATCAGGTGAAATGATTTATTGATCTAGTTTTAACTTCCTGTTTAGGATTTTCACATGAGCAGTAACAATATGTAGTTTTGCAAAAAAATGCATGAAAAAGCTGGTTTGACTTTAGTTTTCATTTCTCTTGTAAATTGATCTTGTTTTCAAAAAAAAATGATCTTTTTTTAAATAATGTGAAGGAGTGAGTTGTGTGAGTGGCTGAAGCTTGAAATATCTGTTTTATAATTATAGCTTTTAAATTATAGGAAAAAGGAGAAATTCCCTTTAATTTTAAAATCTATGCTTAGGAAACAAAAATATCAGTTGTGCTAAGCACTGAATTACAGCAATATATTGCTAATAGCACAGTGTTGGCATGGAGGACTTGGAAAAGAAGAAAAGAAATATTTGAAAGTTTTGCTGTCCATTTTAATTGATGTGACATATTTTCATGCCATGAATTCTTACATACCATACAGATTTCCATTTGTGTTTTCAAGGTTGTATCAGCCATGCTTATTCTTTTCCCTTTTTGCTTTTGTCGAGGACCTCCAAAGCCCTCAGCAGCCCTCCAGCCAGGAGCTGCGGCGGGCCTGCTCCTCACTCCCTGTGTTGGTGCCTCCAGCTCGTTTCTCTCTGTGAGTCTGTTCCCCCTTTCACATGCTCTGGAACAAGCCTACATTTCAGAGACAAAATGTTGCCATTACATAAGGAATGTGAGTTGTACAGTGCACAAGTGGTGTGTGGGTGAAGGCACATCTTGGGGAGAGCGGAGCGATGGGCTGTGTAAAAATAGGCCTTGTGGTACATGCCAAAATGATTAAGTTATATTGTCGACTGAACAACTAAACCTAATCCCCCTTCTCCTGCCCACTTTCCTCCCCCAGCTTCTAATAACTGTAATCCAATAAAATAAATGACACGAGCTGAAAGGAAGTAGAAACTGGCTTAATTTCTGTCACTTGTCAAATTCAATCATTTTGCCTGCTGTGAATTAAGTTGGAAATTGGCCACTTTTTCTAGTTTGTAAAATATTTTAATGGGCAAACTGAAAGCAATGGTCAGTTCTGCGTGTGTGTAGGTGTGTGTGTATATAGGTGTATACACACACATATAAATAAAAATCTACGTGAAGAACCGTGCTTTGCTGGCTTATTTAAGGATCATTCAACTGCTTTTAAAATGTGTTAAATGGCAAACAGGGTGGAAGTCGCAAATAGAATGGTTGGCTGTGGTGAATTAGTGTCAGAATGTGAAGTTGATTAGTCATTTTATATCAGCTGTAATTATGGAACATTACCACAAATAAATCATGTACACTGGGACGTACCAAAAGGTAATGTTATTGATTGCATCTGACATTTACATAATAAGCTCCTATTGAAATAATACAAAAGGTAACCTTAAATCTTATGTGTTTGTCAGTGTTATGGGTTTATGGTCAAAACATTAAATTAGTTCGTTTTGTACTACAGCTGTGATGAAGTTCAGTTTTACAGCATAGGAGAGACAGGTCTACATATAAGAAGCTGAGTTTGAAAATGTTTCTCATGGTGCACTGATGTGTACAGCCACCAGTCCAGACCTTCAGGGCTTCCTGGTGCTGGTAGCTATCGTTTAGTATTGCACTGGTTAGCAAAATGTCTTTGAAAAACCAGTCTGTAGGGGCTTCCATCTTGCATAAACCCAGAAACCGCTGGTCTGCACTTCAGCTTTGGAATTTGTGACATCTATTTTCTGTACACATTGATTTAAATCCAAAGGAGAGCTGCAACTTTGCAAGTCAGCTTTGGCTCTTCCTTGGAGTTTGTAAATAGAAAGAGGCTCTTATGTGCCAGGAGTTACCAGTATGGATGTGGGTTGACTGGGAGAAGTTCACAATGCTGGGAAGGGGACAAGGAACTTGTTTTTCCCATTAAAAAGTGATTTGCTAGGATAGGTAACACCATCCCTTTAATTTACTTGTTTGTCCTTGAATCTTGGGTGACACAGAGGAAATCTCTTACTGGATGTGTGCAGAGAATGGTTTTATACTGATGTTAGCTGTTGATGGATGCTTGAGGCAGCTGAGCAGTGCCCACCTCCATTGATACTCATGCTTTGCTTTGCTTTGCTTTTCATTTTGGAGAAAGGTCAGCAGTCATGGTGGAAACAAGGGAGTTGGCAGGTTTTAGCTTTAAGCATCTTTTGAGATGTCCCTACCTCAAGAACAACTTTGGGGCACATCATAAAGGGATATGTAATCCCTTTATGATCCACTTTGTGCAGACTGCCATTTCAGGAACACACCTCACTGCGCTGCCTGTATTCTCCTGTGCTGTGTGGCCTGCTGACCTGCAGGGCTCTTGCTATGATGGGTGAGCTGTTTCTCTAGAAATTAGAGAAATCTGCTATTCATTAATTAACGTGCAGTAATGACAGGTTTTTATCTAAGAGATATATCATTATAGGATAATTGTACTCAATAGATATGTATGTGATTATATAATTCTGAAATAATTTAAAATTGTGACAGATTTGATGAACTTGGCCACTGAGCTTCTTGGGGGAGCAAGGGAGGCTTTCAACGGTTTGTTTTGCATAAAGAAACTTGACTCTAGTGCTTTGCTGTTTGTGTTTATGATGCATTTACCGGGTCTCCATTTGCAAAATTGGTCAGTGGGCCAAGACTTAAAAACTTTGAGATCCAGAAAAATTGGTGTTGACTTTATGAAATCAGCCTGAGAAGGATGAAAGGCAGCATGGAAACAAACACAGGAGTTAGTTAACCTGCTGTTTGCAGATTGACTCTGACATCCTGGCCAGAGGCTAACATGTACCTAAAGCACCCCTAATGAGTGGACCTAAAGCATATCCCTTACTGATCTGAGCTTGTCAGCAGAGGAGAGATCTCACAGGAGATGGAGATTGTGTTTTTTTCTTCTTACTCACACGTAGCTTCTCTTTCTTGTAAATATTATGGTCATATGTGGATGTTTCCTTAACTCAGTGCTGTCTTGGTTAAAAGCACATGACTGACTCATTCCTACATCTGGGTATTGACGTCATTATGATGCACTTTTCATTTCCAGCATGAATGTTCCAGTCACTCCGGTAGGGAATTTAAAATGAATACATGATGCTATTTATTATCAATGAGAAGTAAACGAACTAGAAAAATGACATTCATGGGCTTTCCAACTCATTCTCCATTGTGTTGGAACATATTGGACATCAGAGCCTGTCAACACAGTCATCTGAAAATGTCTCCTTCAGTGTTTCACTCCTGAGAGCCTGAATTATTCATCAGAGATTTTACAGTGTTAACATATTCTGATGATCACATTGAATTTAATTCCAGTGCATGAAAAAGCAAGTTCACTGTTCCTGTTTGCATAAAAACAGATGAATGTATTAATGCTTTATCAGCCACCCTTCTAAATCAATCGTAGCAAGTCATAGGAGAAGGAAGTGCAAAGTAATGTCAGATCACGTAAAATGAGATTGGTCCTGATAGCAGAGGTCATCATGAGACATTAGTGAAGAAGTTTCTAGTTCTTGGATGAGTGGTATGAAATAACAGATGTCTGGATTTAGGAAGTTCGAAGTGGTTAATTCTGTGGGATGGGGAGTCTGCAGCAGGATGCCCCCCATGCTCAGGTCCACATGTGCAATGTGTATCACAGCCCTGTGGAACTGGGAGTCAGAAGTGCCCTGAGCAAGATGAAATACTGAGGAGCAAAACAGAAAGTGCTTTTGATGGCCTGGAGGTCAGATTGTTGCAGTTTGGTAAAGAGTGGGAAGTTTAGTTTCTATTCTTTTTGGGGGTTGTGTTTTTTTCTTCTTTGAAGACAAAATAAATGCATTCTAAAAAGTTTCTCTGAGCTGATGTTCAGGGGCTTTTTACAGCAGGCACTGTGACAAGGGACACAGTAAAAGTGCTGGGTTTTTTTCAGAGAGGGGAGAGGAGAAATTCTGTTCTGTTGTGTCTGTGGGCAAAAATGCACCGATGACTTGTACTGAAACCTGATCAAAAGTGTTGCAGTTATAGGGTTATGCACAAGCTTAAAAATGCATTTTCAGGATTAACATTTGTTAATTATACGCATGTATATAACTGTGGATGATGTTGTGGATATGGTTTTGCACACAGGGTGTTGTTTAGCTTACAAAGTGGAGGTTAGCTGCTGGAGCAAAGCTCTGAGCCAGAATCCATGCAATTCATCAGCTTTGAGTGCTCACTTGGAGAGAGATGATGATTGTGTTTCTATGCATTGAAAATATTTGTTTTCACGTAGCCGTAAAGCATCATGATGGTCATTTCACCATCAGCTCAGAACTGACATCTCATGTCAAGGAAAATTGTGGTCCTGCTGAGATAGCTAACTGCATGGTTACACAGAAAACAGGAGTAATGTTTCTCACTGTTTGTATGCTCTTTCGTTCAGGGAGAGGACCAGTGTTGTTGACAAAGCTAAATATATAGACATAGTCTGAACAGAACTATGGGAATGCATTTTGAATCCCAAGTACCTTCAAATGACTGAATGTTACTGCTTATTAAAGAAAAAAAATCTTAAAATTACTGACATCATTTAAATGTGGGTCGAGTATGAATTTGTCTTAGATGGGAAATTGAAAGATAAACATAAAGTAGGCTAAACAGCAGGATTTTGGGTTGCGGCTTTTCTCCATTGGGTTTTGGGGGTTTGGCCTTTTCTTTCATTCCCCTGGCAGTTTTCTTTCTTTCTGTTGGGTTTTGGTGCAAATCAGATTGAACTGTATTTAAAAAAAAAAACCTTCCAGGATTTGGAATTGCTTAGAGAAGTTTATTTAAGACATTCAGCCCACTGACCTTCTTGAATAAGATGTATCCAGTGACTGCAACTGACAGAGGGTTTAGAGGATGTAATCAGAGGGAAAAGGGGCTATGTGGAGTAGAAACTGTCTGACACCATAAGGAGACTTGCCTCTTGTACATTTGTATCTTCCCTGATCAATTTTAAAGGCCTGTACAGTTGGTCATATGAATCCTACCCATAGATCTGATGGCCTAGTTGAAGTCTGGGCTTTCTAGTCCACAGCTGGAATGGAATTTTCTTATCTGCTGGCTGCCCGGGAGCCATGGGCAAGGTGTGCTCGTGTTTCCCCATCCAGAGGCAGTGGGTGAGCCCTGCTTGAGCTATCAGCCTTGAGAAGCTGAGCAAAGCAAAACTGTCCAGTGATCTGCAGGGAAAAATTATTTTAGCAGAATGGTGGCTTTTCCCACTAACTTCTACTTGACTAAGCAAATCAGCAGCATGGTAATTACAATCTATCTGTTTTGAAAACTCTTTATTACTCTCTTGCCACTCAGCAAGCATAGGCTTTTGGTATGCATATTGGAAATAAACATATAAGAAACATTGGAGGTTTTTGCATGACTAAAGTACCATGATTCAATTTGATATATTAAAGGGAAAACTGGTGTTTCACTTTGAAGAGATTATTTTTAAAAGCCCTCAGTGTGTCTTAAGTTACTACTTATATCACATTTTCATGAAGGTTTGAATGCCATGCAAAGACCACGAATATATGTGGTGTATAAGAGGTGGAGAAAAGACCACAGTAGATTTTGTAAGACACTTTTTTGAGGAAAGAAAGCAGTAGGCAATATTGAAAGCTTTATGTCAAGTAGCAGCATCAAACTCTCAAGCCGTGTGATGTCTTCTGCCAAAGAAAGTATGACAATTCTCAAAACAAAGCAACTGCACACCCCCACCTATGCTTTGATGTGAATATCACCTCTGTGATGCATGATGAGTTGTGAAGTTCACCAAAACCACCCTCTTCTCATTCAAATGAATGATTTTTGACTTTTTGTTTTCTATTTTTGTATCTGGAAATTGTTAGTTTTCAGTTCTGCTCTGTTCACACCTGACTTCTAGTTTGCTCTCAGACTTTCACAGCTTGAACTGCTTTGTCACTCTTATCTTTAAGATAGTGGGTTTTTTAACGTGTGGTTTAAAGGTAGTTGTCCAGATTTGATCTTGTGCACAAAAAGTTACTTCTCTGTAGAATTTCACATAGTATATTCTTGGAAAAGAAGGGGTGTCTGCCCTTCAAATCTGTTCCTGTTTGCAAGGCAAAGAACTGAACTAACACCCATCCCCTTCCCAAGGCCCAGAGTTTTCCCTCAGGTTGGGAACAGCTCCTGGAACAATCTACATGTGACAATGCTCAAGGGATGCAAAAACCAAGCAAATTGAACCCAAACTCAAAATGAACAACCGAGTCAAAAGCCCCCTGTTCTTAGCATTCTTGTCAGCACATTGCTTTCTAGGAACTTAATCTTCTGTGCTTTGCTTCGTACAAGAATAACCAAGTCTTCCAATAGGTTCTTTTTTCATATATTGATTTTAACTGCAAGTTTAATATATGACTATTGGATAACATATTCTAGGAAGGTAGTGCTATGCTAAAGTATGATTGAGAACTGCAGTTTGATGCATAACTTCTATTTAAAGTACCCGTGTCATTTATTGGAGCTGAGATTGTACTGAAATAGTTCCGCAGTTGCATTATCATTTCTGTAGGCAGACCTCTGATCTAGAAAACACAGGGAGTGCTATTTTGGAAGAAAATATTCTAAATACTTTCCTCTTTGTGAATTACAAGGGGATAAAAGGGGAAAACTTCCCTTGTGAATCAAAGGATATTTTTTTCTCAAGTATTTCAGGACTTGCTTTTCTTGAAGCTTAAAATAGAACTTTGAGAGTTTTTCACCTTAAGAAAATTCTGGGTTTGTAAAAGCTGAAAGATTTCTGATCCCATGTATCCTGACAGTTTTTCTTGTACAGTTATTTTTGTCCAAACTGTGATTTTTCAGCAAATGTGCACCAGACCTCTTCTGCAATTCCATAATGCAGCCTTAGCAGCTCTGAACAAAGCACATGTCTGTGGTCTCTGCATTGTGGATTTGTCCTTCACAAATCATCCTGATATCTTAGAAGCTGAGTTCCATCACTGAAATGCCAAATGGTTGTTTTCTATATAGAGACTTTTAAAGCTTATTCAAAGTAGCTATAAATCAAAGCAGCAGCCTTTCAGTTTCTCTCTCAAAGGTGGCTTTGGAATGCACCATCTTGCAACTCTGGCCTTTCAGGCTCCAGAAACCGCAGCAAAGCATTGGGACTTGAAAATCTCGAGCATCTTGTCTTTGCATCATAGCAGCAAGCAGGCGCTATGCATGTGATGCAGGTGGTTTTTCATTTACCTGCATCTTCATCTACATTAGTCTATGGACAGCTCTTTGCTACCTCTTTTCTGTGACTATCTGAAGGACTGTGAATGTGAAGAGGAAAGTGAGCAAAGGGTATAAAGTGAGAGCTGCTAGAGGTCTTCTCTCTAAAACATATCCCTGTTTCATCAGTTAAACGCAAGATCAAATCCTAGAGCACGTAGAGCCAAGTTCTTGGGTTTCAGAGAACCACCAAAACTTCTGCAAATAGTTTTGTTTGTTTGTGTTTTTTGATTTTGTTTTTCTTTAGCACTTTGTATGCTGCTGCTAACAGGATCCAGCAAGGTGCCGCTATCTGCAGTGTAATTTTGACAGATCTTGACAGAGGTTGAAAAAGCCTGAACTCCACTCTACATCTCTCCTTTGCTTAGTAGCAAAAGGGCAGTTAACCTATTATATCTGTAAATGTTTTAGAAAGAAGTGGTTGTGGAACTTGCCTAAAGCTCCAAGCTATGAGAAAACTTCACTGGGCAAAAGTCAACTCGTGTGTGTGGGGAAAGAAATGGCTCAAATTTTAGCTGAGGACAACTGCAAATCTAATCCTGGTTCTGACTAAAGCCTTAGTGTCTGACTAAAGACATAGTGTCCATTACATGATTAGCTTTTCCCCAGTAAAAGGCCTTATTGCTGATCTCTCTGATGTGTTTCATAAATATCTATTGCATTTATGTGATTTTGGCAATTTTAGGGAGAAATATTCTTGAAAGCTCAACAAAAGTCAGCAAACTTTCCTATTAAAACTCTTATACAGAAAGATGCTTTCTGCTATCTTTATTTTAGAAGACTAAGGAAATCATTGCTGTGTATTTATCATGGTTCAGCACCATGCAGCCGCTCGCTCACCCCTCCATCCCCACATCGGGATGGGGAGGAGAATGAGGAGATGAAGGCAAGCCTCGTGGGTCAGGATAAGGACAGTTTAGTGGGACAGCAAAGGGAGGGGGAAACAACAACAGGACTTGTAACAGAATGTACAAAACTGGTGACACACTATGCAGTTTGTCACTGAACTGTACAGCTCAGAGCCGTTCTGAAGCTGCACCATCCCAGCATCACACTGCCTCTCCCCAACCAGCCTCTTTTTATGCCAAGCATGACATTGTACGGTATGGAATACCTCATGGGTGAGTTTGGTTACCTGTCCTGGCTGCGTCCCATAGCTGAACCAGAGAATGGGGAAGCTGGAAACTGAACCCAGGACAATATTCTATTGAAATGAGCTGAGCAAGGGAGCTGGAAGCTGAACCCAGGACAATATTGTATTGAAATGAGCTGAGCAGGGGACACAGGTTCATTGAGAGTGTTGGCCTTATCTCAACTGTTTAAGACTCTTGGCCACATTATTAGCAGAGCCTTAGAGCACTGGCCATGACGGTTTAATGAACTGTTGCACCAAAGCCCTTATGTCTGACTTATGGTATGTGTAGGTAGTGTGAGAATTCCTACCTTTTTTCTTTTCTTTTTTTTTTTTTTAGGATATTTCTTCTTGGTACTGTGGAAAGATTTACATATAATTTCTTGTGAAGTTTTCTGAGCAGTAAGTGACAGTGTCCACTAAATTGCACATGGATTTTGGCCAACATCTCCAGTGCTATCTGTGCAGTCAGGGAGGAATTCAAAAGCTAGGGAAGGCTACTCCTAACTACCCAGTGAAGCTCTAAGTGCTATCATTTATTTCAATAATAAGATGGGATCTTTGGAAGGCTTTCAGAAATATATCCTGTAGTTCAGAGCTGGTTAAAAATGGGCCAGCAAGGAAAGGGTAGGGATCTGCAAAGCCATTTGACTTTACTATAGGCTTTAATATTTCCTTGGTCTTATTTCAGATCCTTGGAGCCACACTGTGCTTGCTCAGCTAATAGTACACAACGTGATCATTAATCAAAGTAAATAACATGGTCATAGCAGGAAACATAAGGCACTGAATACAGAGAGAGTTTGCATTAGTTCCAGGGAATTTTGGACAGATGGGCATCATCACTGCAATGTAAATAGATACGGTTTCAGGCTCATGATTAGTTTTGCAGTTCACCATGCATCACCTGAGTTGGGGTAGTGGTATATGAACCCTTAGCCTCAGGTAAATGCTGCTGGGTTTTAAAAGCTTTTTTCTCTTTACTGCAGACCCAAATCATGCATTCACAGAGCTACTATTTCTCAGCCTCTGGTAAGCTGCTGTGGCTTCAGCGCACGTGTGAAGTGTTGCCAGGAGGAGTCTATACGCCAAGGCTGGGAAATAGAGGTGCTATCACACAAGGTCTCCACTTGCCAGTTTCACCAGATCACCAAGCCCCACTTATGTCACACTTATTGAAAAATATTAGTGAAGAATCTAACGATGTGATCCTACATTTAATATTTCAATGGACAGGCAGGTTGTGGGCAGTACTAGGGTGGGCACCGCTGTATCAGCCATGGGGAGGGAGGAAGCCCTGCTGCACCAGCAGTAAATGTTCCATACCTCTGCTGAGAGCATTGGCACCTCAACAAAGAAATCCTGTTTTACCTCAGTAGCTGTAGTTCTCACCACAAAGAGACAGGGCTGTGGGTTGATCGCTTTAGCATTGGAGGAGGATTCTTTTGTGGTTTGTGTCAATAATGTTTTCTCATTTTCTCTCAGTAAAACTGTGGAGGAAAAAAGTTGTTTGAAGTGGTGTAACATTTTTTTTTTGTATGGTGATGGCTCCAGGGTAGGAAGCAGGTAGTGCAGTCAGACTGCACTCTGGGTTGGCATGGCATTCACAGCTGGTGTTGCAGTGCAAAAAGGAAGGCAGTGAATGTTGGTGACTGATGATAGATAGGTGTCTAGGCTTTGCTCTGATGTGTCTGACACTCTGTAAGGCATTGGCATTGACTTAAAAATAGTTTCAGCCTTCAGCACTTGCAACTGCAAGAAGGCCTCTGCTTTCTGCACCAGTGGAGAAGTGCTTCCTGGCTGCTCTGGGACTGCAGCACTATTCACATGCAAATGCTTTTTGTCTTGCCAAACTAGTGCACTGAAACTCATCACTGAAATTTTGGCATGCTCTGCGTTACATCAGTAGAGATTAAAAACCTGTCTGTGTATGTAGAACTGGTGGTGCTATCAAGCAGTATGATTTCAGTGGAGAGCAACTGAGGAGGAATACTGGGCCTGAGAAGATGTCAGTAATGAGGAACTTGTAACACAGATCTAGCTGTAACATACCCGTGTTGGAGCACAGCCCTTCGCTTTAAAGAGTATGAGCAACTTGACAGAAGATGTAAATTGGTGTCATCTCTCCAAGTACAGAAAGATCTCAGAATTTGGTGTGATTGCAAGGAGGTTGCTTTGGTGCTGTAGAAATCAATGGCAAAATTTGCACAGGCTTTAGAGAGAGGGGCCATGACTTGGGAATTGTTGAGTGGTGCTGTGTAATTGGTAGTGTGCTGGTGAAAGAAACTGGACAGGAGGACAAATAATAGTTGGAAGGGAGGAATGGAACAAATTCTGAGATCAAGGGTGACACTTGTGTGCCAGCCTGTCAAATTAATAGTAGAGACAAAAGCTAACCCAGAGCACTAGAGAGCATACTGTGTTAAGTCAACTGAACTGCTCTGGTTTACATATGTGCCATGCAAAGTGACTTTGGAAATGATTTAATTTTCCACTGTGTACACACAGGGCCCTGAAAATAGCACAAATACTTGAGAAGATTTGCTTAAAGAACTGAAATTTTTCCCTTTCCTAGGTTGTTTTGGTTTAAAATAAATCACATTTCCATGCATTTTGACTTCCTTGGGCATTATGGGAGATTATAAACTACTTTATATTCAGCGTGACATTTCAGATGTGGGTGTAGGGGGCCCTCACAGATATCTTGTTTATCACTTACTTCATCTATATGTGACCCGTCTCCATCAGTGGGACTTGACATGTTCTGCAAAGTTCCAGCAGGCTCCAGTTTGCTGAGAGGATCTATTTCCTTATTAAACTGTAAATATGTGGGCACTATCACTCAGCAGTAGCTGCTATGCTATGCTTAAAGAGTCTTTGAGGATCTTTGATCTCAAACCACTCTGTGACTCTTGCATGTCTGATGGTGGTTGTAGTTTGAAGCATTAACTAAATCAAGGAGGGCAGTTGAGACTCCCTTGGAGTTCAGATAGCCTTAAACATGAGCCCTGTAGTAGCAGCCTAGAGGTTGTTGGAGTCAGAGCTGGTTTAGAGTCTCTTGGATAGCTGAGGATTTCCTGAGGTGAGCAAATAGTGAGCTCAACCTGTTTTGGTGTGCCTTTGTTATACTGTAAGATGTATCTAATGGGGTGTCTAATTCATCTTGCTAGGTATGACAGAGGAAGCTAAGAGAAAAATGACCAAAGGAGTAAAGCAGAAAGACTGAAAGGGAAAAAGTAAGAGGCCAGCTTTCTCTCAGAGACCAGGTGGAAGAACCAGGCAGCTGAATGTGGCTCTTGCTTGCTTGTGAAATGTGATTATTTGAAGTGTGTGAGCATGAAGAAATGCTGTGAGCCTGCAAATCTTGCTGACTCAGGAGTGTTCCTGCATGCATTGTCTTTTAGCAAATATACCCACTGATCCTCCAGGTAACAGTCAGTTGTGGAGCAATACCTGGAAACTGATTAAATGTCTCAGCATGTAAAACAGAATCCTTTCACTGTATGTCTCATAACAGTACACCAGCTTGTGTGGTAACATCTAATGCCAGCTAGTGGTAAATGCTCTGGAAGCACAGAGCAATGCAATCACCCCTGCTGTGTGCTTCATGATCAGATCTGTCCCAGTAACACCTTGCTCCGAGGCATGGAAATATGGAACTAGGATTTTTTTCAGTTCCTCACCTCCCCTGCATATTATCTGTATAGCAGTGACCCACAGCCAGGACACCTCAGTCGCTCTCACATCCGCGCTGCACTGGGGTCGTCCTTTCCTGCAGTGGGTATGATCAGGCAAAGTTCAGATTTTGTTTCTTTGGGAAATGATCACAGCTTTTATCTAGTTATGGAGATTCTTCCTCAAAAGCAAAATTCAAATTGAATTCAAATCTATTGATATCACTTCAAACTCAATAAATAAACAAGGGGACATTCCTGTGTCTTTCCTCAACGAGCTTTACGTGCCTACAACTTCTAGTCAACTGCAATATCACGTATTCTGCAAATAAAGAAATGGCTTACTGCTATCTAGTATTTCTTATTAAGAATTTTTTTCGTCAGGATACTGTGAGAGACATTTCTTTGATATTGTTAACCTCAGTGGTACGCTGCAACCTAAGAATAGCTTTAGAAACTTAAAAGCTTTCTGGGGTTGCCGGTGAAAGATATTTTAAATTAAAGATTGATGTAGGGATAAAAATACAGTAAAATAGAGTTGAAAGTAATAAGCAATAGCTGCATGTGTCCTACACTGATCTCATTTTTCTGTTTGCAGAGGTTACTTACCAGTCAAGCACTAGCAAAACAGCCCAATTACAAAAACAAGCCCTTGCAGAACTTTTTTTACTCCAAGTGCTTTAAACTGGGAACTGGGCAACTGAGTAATTTCTTCTGAGTAGAAGTAATTACCCAGGTTTGTACTTTGTGGCTTTCCTTTTATAAAGGCTTAGAAACAATACTGTATTTTGAATCCCATTATTCTTTTTATCCCTAATATTAAGTTGGTGAGCCAGCTAAGGGGTATAGGGTGAGCATGAAGAGACTTGCTTTGCTTGGGGACAAAAAGCATGGTTGACATTTATCTGCGGTTAATAAATTCCATGGGTAAAGTCAATCTCCAGCAGCAGCAAATATTGTTTTATAATGCTATTTCCTCAGTAAATGACATTATAAAATTTCCTGATTATTCATCTTTCTGGTGTTGAAAACTTCTAATTTATTTTGGAAGCTGTGTGGTAATGACCTTGTAGGCAGTTTGTCATGTAACTTCCAACTAGCAACAACATGGCCTGTGATTGTATTTTTCCTTCTTGATAGTACTTGTTCAATTTACTATGCATCAAGTTTAAAAATACACTTTATGGTAACTGGAAGACCTGCCTATGCTCCACTGGATGGAAGATGAGTTTGGAGGTATCTTAACAATCTTTTGAAAACTTGAGGGAACTATTATAACACCTTATATCCATTTGTTTATGAGCTTGCAGAGAGACTATAAGGATGACTACCCAGCTCATGAAAGCTCTGCTGTTCTAGAGTTGGGGTTTGTTGCTAGCTTCCTTCTTCCAAAAATGATTGGCAATAAATAGACTTTTTTATTGGACTTTATGCAACTGCTGTTGCTGGGTGAGGAAAGGTGCATGTACGGTGTTATGTCATTCTGTATGCTGGAGTAGGTACTCGCTTGCCATGGCTGATGTCTCAGGATGTTGCACCATGAGCATGTCGTGTGGGGCTTTTTGAGCTTTAGGTTACAGATGAAGAAAAGTTGGATTTATTTGTTCTGGATACCTATAGATATTTAGTTGCATGAAATTATATCGAATTACTAGTAGTAAGCAGCTGTTTTCTTTCTGCCTCACCATGTGAGGGGTCTGACTTAGCTAGGAGACAGCAAAGCAGGAAGATCTCCTCTGGGATACAGCTTGGCATGTGTATGCATATATCTGCCTAAATGGTGTAGACCACTCTGTTGTATGAAACATATCTGAAGACCTTTCTGATTGATCTCTAAGCCTAGCTGTGGACACGTATAGAAATATACAGGTTGTTACTGGTTATAGACAGCTGGTTGCTTTGGAGAAGACAACACTTGGGACTAATTCCCTGTGTGGGTGTATCCACAAATGCAGAAGTGCAGGGGTTGTGGCAAGCAGCTGGAGCTGGCCCAGGGATTGCACCAGGATTTGCAGCATCATTTCAGCAGGTTTACAGGAACATATACAGTATTTTCTCCTATGTTTCTCAGCGTGACAAATAATTTTGAAATAACAGCAAAATGATCTTTCAAGTATAGAGTGAAGAGGAGATTTTAAAAAGAACAGGTTTTTATAGAAATCTGTACCTCTGTGTAATAAAATATCGAGTGTTATGAAGTGAATTCAGCCTCATAAAGTGAATTCAGCCTCATTTTTATTCCCTTTAAGGTCAGAGGATGATAATGTAAAGGAAAACCTAATCTAGATGGTTCTTCAGGCATTGCAGTTACTTCATTAGCCTTTATTTCTTCTCACTTCTGCTCTCTGACAGCTTTTCAGTCTCAGGTTCTTCCTTTTCTAAAAGCTTTGATGTGTTTATCTGTCTAACAAACTGTTTAAGGTCTTGATCTTAAATTAACATTTGTAGGTACCCACAGAGAATTTTGTTAATGAAGTCTCTAAAATACTAAATGAAGTTCTACTTTTCTTCATGAATAATGTTTTATCTTTGACATTAATTTTCCTTTGGAATTATGTTCCTATTTAGCATCTAGGAAACTTTTATTCCTACAAAGCAGCAAGGGGCTTTTAGGGCTAGGGATGTAATTAAAGGAAGATTTCATGCTTCTTTAGGGGGACCTTTGTTAAAAGAATAGGAATACAACATAATTGAAAAGGTATTTTCAATGAAAGAAGCCTTTGATACCACAGGGGCATGAGAGCTGGTCATTGCCCAGCCTCAGATTAGGAGTACTGCAAATTGACGCATGGTATATTGTTTTCTGGACTGAAGTCATCCTTTGCTTCAACTCAAGTTTGGTGTAAGGTAATGAAATGGAATGGAGGGTTGCTCATAGACTATATTAATTAGTTTTGGAGCTAGTGATGATGATAGCAATCTGAATTCCTGAGTCTGTAAGACTGATGGGAATAATTGTAGCCAGGCAATCGATGGCAATGGTATAGCCTGATTTGGCATTTTGGATCCATAATATGGGGATGTAAAAGTCTCCTTGTGGCAGAGGGAAGAGACATATATGGGAGAAAAAGGTTGCTAATAAGATGGAAAATACATTTCCAAAAGCCCTGAGAAACTAGAAAGTCACAATCTGCCTTATTGTTCAGAATATTTGGGGCTATTGTGGGATTCCCACTGTGGTGCTTAGGGACATATTTCAGTCTGGAGGAGAGACTAAACCAAGAAGAGCACAGATAAGAGAAGATCACATTCATTCACACTGTCCTCTTTGCCTTGACTGCATTTGCAAACTTCCAGTGTAGTCTGAAATTGTTTTCTACTTGAATCACATAAAACATTGCTACAGGGATCTCTGCATACGATAATTTATTTATTTATTTTAAAATCTGGTAACAGCTTTCCTGGCACTGTGAATAGCATAAATGTGCTGCCAGTTTTAAGGCATTTGTCACAACCTTGGTCACAGCTGACTAGTCAAAATATGATCTCATTAAAAAAAAAACAAACAACAAAACAGTATTACTTTTTATTCTAAAATGAAACTTTAGGGGAAAAAATACTTCTGGAATGTAGAATTTGCTGTTGCTTTTAATCTGCCAACATCTGGCAGTGTTTCAGTTGGTTGTTTTTCCCCTTTTTTCCAAGTGCTTTCCCTCACAAATGAAATAATGTAAATAAATTATTTACATTATCTAAAATAATGTAAAGTAATTCCATTTGGCTAATGCGCTGATTCTTCTTAATTTTGAAAACAGAAATATTTTCCTCTGAAGACTCAGCATGCAGAGCCCTCCGTTGAAAGGGAGACCATTCAATCCTAGTGCAGGCTCATTTTTAGATAAGGACTGAGTGATCTTTAGAAGTGACAAAGCTGCATCAAAAGGTTTGACCTGGTTCATTAAAGTCCAATTAGAAAACAATTTTAACGCTAGGCATCCTATCCCTTTTATCTCTCAATTAAGAACAATAAAAATGTCATCATATTGAAGTAAATATATATTTTAATGTATTGTGATATAAGTAATCTTCATGCTTAATTCATCTCTTCGTATAATAATTGATGTCTGTTAGGGATGCTGACCAGGCATTAGGTAGGACCAGATCTATCATAACACAGTGTAGTATTGGATGTGTGATTCAGAAGTGTCAATGGTGGCAATTTTATCAAGTGAATTGAAAGAAAAAATATTTTCAGAATAGTTATGAGAGATTTTTTTAAAGAAAGAGTTCATCTGTTTTCCGAGCAGTGCAGTCTTGGCATGCACTCAAATACCCATGACTCAGCACCTTTATATCAAGGTTTTATTTTTTTTTATGGTTCTTTTAACAACTTCTATAAGTTTTATTCAGTTTACAGTCACGTTATTTTCAGTTGGTGGTTCTCAGCCTTGGAGAATAACCTCCTGCCCCCCTGCTCCTAATATTACAAAAATTGAAATTTCTGCTTGGTTGTTTAATTACAGAATATGAGTTTTGTGAGACTCATAATGATGTGGCCATTTACAACGTCAGTAAATCCAGCCATAAAATTCAAGCATTAGGCAGCTCCTTTGTCCTGTGGCTCTTCAGACTGCTCTTAATTCCTTTTTTGCACCAGTGAACCTGCCAAGCATGCAGTTTTTTATGCCATGGTAGATGTCCTGTGGAGCCAGTCCTTTTCCCTAGTGCCTGCCAATTCCCTGGCTCTGTTTTCCCCCACAGTATGGTTTATCTGTGTGACATTGTGCAGAATTCTGAAGTTCTGCAAAACCTTTAAATAAACATAGTAGTTTGGAATAAATGCAGGTGTGGATACTGAGGATGATGGATTTTCAAAGTGACGGGTTATAGCTGTGGAAACACTGAGTGCCCTGTGCTACAGATCAGTTACTATGTGCCTACAAAATTATTCATTAGAAAACAATTGGGAAAGGTAAATGAGTTTTGTGATTCCTTTTTTTTTTTTTTTACTGCATTTATCACAATTACATGCAATTCATGTAAAAGTATTTTTGGAATCTTAAAACATAGAAAACGGAGTTTTATATACAGAAGGTCATGGCACACTTCAGGGAAAGAGATGCCCATCATGCTCTCACTCTAAACCCTGGCCACAGTGAGTTTAGGAGAGGTTTTTAATTCCCAGTTTGGTCATGTTTAAAACTTTGCTGGAAGTTGCAGCTGCTCAGTTCCTAGTCCCGTGGCATCGGCCATTAGGGACTGCAGTGTTTTGGCCGCCCCCCGAGAACTGTGTTTCCATGTGTTGCTGGTACTGATCTTAAAGTAGCAGGATTTCCCAGAGGAAATTCAAGTTTCCAAGTTTTAAGTCTTCATAATGTGCAATTTTTTTATATCTTACCCTCATAAGATATTTATTTCACAACTCTCATAAAAATAATATTCTAATCTGAAAAAAAGGTTACTAATAAATGCAAAAGTCCACAGGGAAGCCCTTGACTTCTAAATCCAATTCAGCCCAGTGGCTCAGATATTATTAGTTGCTATTGAACCTTCTCTGAGACTATCTTGAAAAATTAATAACTGAAGAAAATAAGCTGCACTTTTCCTGTCTTAGGTAGTCTAGGTCTAAAGCTCAGTGTTAAGTGTGGTCTCATCACCTTTAAACATGAAATAAGCATTTTGTGAAGGCAGAGGCTGTAAGAGGGACCCTGGTTTCTGTCTGGTCACCCCACAGTGAGCTGTTGGATTGTTACTTTGGTGAGTCCCACCTGAAGGGGCAGAAACAAGTACACCCACACTCATTTTAGTAGAAATGGCTCAGTGACTTTTAGATTGTGACAAAATTAGACTTGTGCCTATGAACTTGTGGGGTAAGTGCAGCTGATAATTCCTAAACCATTGTCTTCAACTCGACCCAAGTGTTTCCTGCTGATAGAAATGCTGCTTCCTTTGTTTTGCATATATGTAGAATTGGTACCTTATATGATGTGTGCAGCTTGGAGGGTGTGTGTCATTCTGTGGAGAAAAGAGCAACCCAACATGGAATTTGTTCTTCCTGGTGATACTGTCTGGAGGTTCTTCTCCCTTTTTGCTGCCTGTACGGCTGTCACCCAGGATTAAAAGCTGTAGATACCTCAGGGCTGCAGTGAGTGCTTTCAGTGACTTGGATGAGGATTTCAAACATGCATCAGAACAGTGTGGGCAATGACTTCTGGGAAGATCATGAAAAAATAAAGAACAGCTAATGGACCTGAGCTCCTCTGTACTTCCCTTTTGGCAGTCATTTGTGGCAACACAAAGTAAGTATCATGCCTGGTGCCAAGGTAAAATTCGAGTGGTTTATACTTGCTTTAAGAGATCCTAAAGCCATGAGGAAGCTTCAAGGGCTTCCCTGAATTAATTCCTGTTTGAACTAAATCTCCAAGTTTAAGCCAGACCTTTCAGGACTGCAGCTGCCTGTGCCCCATCAGGGAGCTGAGCTCACAGCCCATCGTTGCTGCAGGACTTGGTTTCATCAGAGTGCGTGGGTGAGCCCACCGGCAGGTTTGTGCTGTGGTTTGCCTGCTCAGACCTGAGTGGGGGGAGTGTTTGCTGGATGGGGCTGTGAGGAGCTCTCTCCTGGGATGCACTGTAGCTGTTGCCCTACAGACTTCACTGCCAGCTAAAGGGTTGACATGACATACTGGTGCGTGGGGCTGAGCCTTGCTGAGCATCTGGACTCTTCTGAGACCAGCACAGGTCACATTTGTGATGCTGAACAAAACGGATGCAGCAAAATACGTGGGAAAGTAGCATGCAGAGCGTTTTCCCACTTTGGTAAGCAGGTCAGTGAGACTCAGTGAAAAACAGAGACTGAAGCAGTGGGTGTTTGAGCCTGGTGATGAGCTGAGATGTGCCTGACATCCTGCTCGGTCCAGGCGCTGTCTCCTATTTTGGATAAGAGCCCTTTGCTCCTGTGAACTGTTTGTGTGGGGGTGCTGGACTACATTTCCTACCCATCTGCTTCAGTATCATTGAAGTTAAAGGTTTTGGATCTGCTCTGTGCTTGTTCTTGTTGATAGCATCCTTCAGATCAGTTTCATCTCCAGGGGGCAGGAAGTGTTGTGGGTTTTTTGTTAGGTTCTGTTTCTTTTTAACTCAAACCGGGTATTTCTGTTCGAAATAAAAACATTTGAAATAATCACCTTCAGAATTAAAATGACATCTCATAATATCTACATTAAGATTTAAATCCATCATAATATTTTAAATTTACATAAAGCATTAGACACGTCCTATTAACATGTAAAGAAAGCTAGGACCCAGGGAATTATCTGTCTAAACACCTAAAACTGTGTTTAATTGCCCATTGTTTTAGTTCAGAAGAGCAGCTATCATCAATCCTTTCTTAGGCAAAGGTGTAGGTGAGGTTTCTTCTAGACCTTTGGTCATGTTATGACCAACAACAATTGGCTCAAGGCAGTAATTATGGAGATAATTTTCTTCATTGATGACTCTCATTTAAATGCAAATCACGTTTGATGTTTTCTTTTGTAGCTAGTGTAACTATTCAAGTACTTTTTGCCTACATTGTTAATTGCATTCCAGCCTTGATCCTAAAGCAGTTTGACATAAATTGCAGGTAAAATTAATAATCTAGTAAATAAGTAATATAAAAGTTATGAAAATGTGTAGTTGCTAACCATGGTGTGATATTAGCATTAAAAAAAATTGTAGTTTCCGAAGTGACACAGCCAGTGTCATTCACTGTCATTCAACAGTTACCAGTGGTAACTGTTATGAAGCAACTAAAACCAGTCTTTTCCTATTGGGGATAATTAACAGGTAACTAGGGTTATACAATAGGGTTAATATTAATTACTTAAATGAAAATATTTTGACTGCAGTCAGTGACTCCTCAGTCAAACTGCAATTTAAATCATAATTTTGCTTTTTGTAATGTTTTCTGTAATGTTTTCTGAAGGGGTACTGCCTAAGTTTGGTTTAGGATTCATTGCTTTGGAAGTGATGGGGTGGAGCTGATGCCACTTTCACCCTTCCTGACTCCAGAGCAGTAGCTCCCCTTCCCTCCACCCACCCACCCCAATCCAGGGCTGGGGGTGTGTGTGGCTCATGGGCTGAGGTGTTGATCTGGTCTAGTGCACCAATACAAATAGGTTTGTCACTGGTGGATTCTGCTCCGTCGTTTCAAGGGAAAATTTTTTTGCTGTTACAGCAAAGACCTAAAAAAACTTGGGTCACTTCTCTCTTGGCCACCAGATACTTATGTGTCAGGAGCAGGAATCAATTCCTAAACCAGGAAAGTGTGGACAGTCCAGTTGAACCTCACTGGTGCAGAAGGGATGTCTTCTGCTTTAAGGCATTTCTGGAAGGGAATGTTGTCTCCTGTTATTTAAGAAAGCCATTCCTTTTCTTATGCAAAGCATATAGGAACAGTAACAAAAAGCATCATTAACCGTCCTCTCATTTGGGGAGGAACTGGTTGACTGCACTAATATTACAAGTGATATATTGGATAACAAGAGGGAATGCTAATTGGTGACAATGTCAGAGAAGTGTCTGAGGGACAGAGGGAAAGGCAGTACTTGCATCTGTCTCCTTGTCTGTGCAAAGGACTGTGATAAACAGGAAAATGACAGATAGTAAAGCTAAAGCCATGCAGAATTGCTGTGGGTTTAATGTGTTTGCTGTATACTGCCTCTATGGCAGAAAAACCTCCACATTGCACCCCGTTTAATATCAGCCCAGGGTCAGCTGCTACAGGATAAAAATTGAAGTGTGATGGTGAAGGTTACTGCCTGCTTTTCCAGGTTACGAAGAAAGATTAATCATTAACTCTTTGCTCTACTCTATTTTCTTTCATAAAAGTGTTTTATTAAAATCTACACATCTGTAATTGCCCATGCTAACTTTTTAACGAGGAAACAGCAATGTGCTCATACCTTGGGTCTTCAGATGTCACCAGTTGAATGGGTGTAACAGGTGGAAGTTAAGTGGATGGTAGGTTGAAAATGCTCTCTTGGTCTGTGCTACCCTGAGTTGCTTAGTGTCCACTGGAGAAAATGCGGATCCGTGTCAAAGTTGTGTGTGTGCCGACCCATGCAGAAAAAAAGCATCTGTATTGTGGTAAAAATGCAACTGCTGGTTATGCTGTCACACTTTCAGAGATTAGAACAAATAGAAGAAATATTTCTAATTGTTTGTCAACTAAGAGAACAAGACTCACAGCTGACTGAGGTTTATAACCTGTGCAGTTTGTTCTTCTCCGGGTAACTCTTTCTGTAACCACTGTATTGTGTCTGTTTCTGTCCAACAGTTAATCACATTAGTTCACTGACAAGCTATTGTTAAGCAACTGCAGTCTACTTTAAGAGCTAGTATTCTAATTAAATACCTGTAGTGGTTTTGTTTTCAATTCTGGACTTTAGGCATCTTATTTGTTGCTATCCAATGTCTTGCATCTCTTATGTTGTTTTTTTCTCTCTCACAGATGTTTGTGATGGGAGGATTTTCTTTGGCTATATTGTGGTAGGGTTGGAGATGCTTTTTCTTCCTGCAGAGGAAGCAGGAGCATGGCTTTGCTATATCCAGTAACACACAGGAGCTGCTGTGGGTGCATTTGGTTTGATTGTGCCATTCTGCAGGGTCACTTTCCGTGGGGTGGACAGCAGCATGCCAGCCTCATCACATGGCTCATCTGGTTGTGTTTGCCACACACAGCCCACAGCTCTCTCTGGTGAAGCCTGATTCAGTAACCACAGACATTTCTGCCTTCCGCACACACACCTAGCTAGAGGAGGATGCTCCGATACACACATCCTTGGCATGGGTTCAGTGTGCTGGGGACATGATCTGAGGTGTCTGGCTACCTTTAAGTCTTCTTGGATTTATTTAGTACCAGGGAGGGCAGGATTCAGGTATCATATCCTCATGCTAGGAATAACTTTGTCTTAAACAGGATTGTAACTCGCTTGTTTTAGAAGATTAGTGTGAAGTCAGTGTATGTGTTTATTGCTAAAGTCATAATTCTCTGTGAGGCTCCTTTGTCAGACCCAGAAGACATCCAGTGAGCTCAAATTCACAGGCTCAGAGTTTTGCCTGAGAAAGGAATGTCCGAAGAAACTGGGGTTAAAGTATAAATAAAGATGGGAACAACAACAAAAGGGGTACCTCCCCATCAGTTTAAAATTGAATTAAGCTTTAAAACTTTTTCTTTAAAACTTTTTTTGTCTTTTTTTTGTTGATTTTTTCTTTTAAGGTGATTCAGAGTACATCTGTAGCAACTCAACTACAGCACTAAACTCAGCCTGCAACACACTGGAAAATGTATTAATAATAGTATAGAAACTTAAATGCCTTGACGTTATCCTGCTACTGCATTGGCTTCAAACACTTGCACTTTTCAGGGGAACAGCAACTTAATTGTTAATTAAAATCACTAAGCAAATGCAGATTATGTTTAATTTAAATATTTATAGAATTTGTTTAAGCTTCCAAAATAGATTAGATGTTGAACAGCAAAACTGCTAACATCTGAATGATAATTTTACTTCTGAGCCCAATTAAGATACTAGTCAGGGATTCAGCAAATAAGTTCCTGTGTTTGAGGAAATATTTTATAATATTCTATGTGCAGAAGACCTTTAAAAATGACTGATAGTTTAGGAACAATTTGTCACTTCACAGAATCACAGACTGGTTTGGCTTGGAAGGGACCTTAAAGGCCATCTAGTTTCACCCCCCTGCCATGGGCAGGGACACCCTCTGCTGCCTAAAGCCCAGTTCAACCTGGCCTTGAACCCTGTCAGGGATCCAGGAGCAGCCACAGCTTCTCTGGGCAACCTGTGCCAGGACCTCACTACCCTCACAGGGAAGGATTTCTTCCACATATCTAACCTAAACCTTCAGGTTAAAGTCATTACCCCTTGTTCTGTGACAAACTTAATCTTTTTCTTTTCAGGGAGTTGCATTTCTTCCTGTTATCCTGAATACAACAGTTATAATTTCTTACCATTTTAAATTAACACACATGATTATTGCAGGTGATTATAATTATTCAACAGATACAAAGTTAAGCATGTAGGTAAATGTTTTCAGAGCAGAAGCATAAGCCTGCATAAGGAACACTTTCACAATCTTAAAGAGTGTTCACACAGATGTTTCAATAGGTGTCTGATGATGCTGTAGACATCGAGGGAGAATGAGTGCAAGTGGAGGCAGGCAGAGTTGTGATTGGGTTACTAAGGTGAAGTTTCCAAAGCCACATGATACTACAACAGCAAAATTCAACTCTGCTGTTTCATACATGTTTCAATTAATTAATTGTAATTTTTATAAGCCTTTGTGATTTTTAGTAGCTTTTTAATGACCTTTTGAATTTGTTTCTGTTTGTGGGTGACTCTGATTACTTACATTTCTAGCCTGGGGATGGTGCAGCATCATATGTCATGCTCAACTGGCTTTGATAGTCCACAGGTGACTGCAGAAGGTAGAAATTCTCCCTGTTGCACAGAAATATGCCATTATAGTCCTTTCTGCTAATTTGTCAGATATGGTACTTCAATTCTCAGGTAATGCTTAGGGGTCTGATTGTTGAAAAACTTTTGGTGACAAATTAAAGCTTCTTGGCTGGAGCTGGTTTGTTGTGTTTGCAGAGAAGCAATTCAAACAAACATGAGGTCAGTTGAACCTGGAGAAGAAATTCAGATGTAAATCTGACTAAATAAATAAGTAAAGTGGAGTGGAGAGTGAAGAGTTAGTGTTTGTGTGATGAAGGCTGCTTCAAAGCTCTTAATTGTAGGCAATTTTTGCTTGGTGTTGTGAGCCTTGAATTACCCAGCGCTGTGTTTGATGACAAAATACTAAAAACACAACAAATTCTGCATAAGCCAGAGTCTACCAAGTCTTCTGATTAATAGGATTTTATCTAATGTGGATGTTTGAAATGTAGAAGGCACAGATATATTTAAATTTCAAGGATGAACATAGTTCTTCATTCCTTTCTCTCTCTCTCTCTCTCTCTCCCTCCTTCTCTTTCTCTTCCCTCAAAGGTGTCCGTGGTGTATTTGAGTCTCCTCCCCTGTGAGCAGCTCAGCTCATTGCCATCCACAAGTGCAAGGTGCCTCAAAAAGAGCCCACCGACGACATGCTAGGAAGACCCTGAGTCACAGATGGAACACATTTTCCTAGCTCAACACCATACACTGGCCCCAAAAACTCTTTGGAGCAGCCACCAGAGCGGTTGAACTTTGCTGTTTCCCACTGTGCTGCCTGAGATTTTTTTTTTTGTGTTAGAAAAGCCTGATGGAAACCTGCATTTAGGTGGTACCACGTGAGAGCGAGATACGTTCCCTGTTCCCTGACGGCCTCTCCCTTCTTCGGTCCCTGCCAGCAGCGCTGTGTCACCACGCACCAGATGTGCCAGCAGCTGCCAAGAGCTCCCCTCCCTGAGCGTGGGTGCTGTCTTTCAAGAAAAAAGTAAGTGTTCATCAGCAAATGGTGTGCAAATGTATTACTGTAAGTTAGGACAAAAGAAGTGCTGCACCTTGAGGGCAGGTGAGGGGGAGAGGACAGTCCAGAAGTCTGGATGACAGGACTGGGAAAGTGCCAGTGCCAACCCACTGTCCACAGTTTGCCTGGTAAAGCAGCTTTTCCATCACAGGGAGATGCAGTGAACACAAGATTCCCTTTAAGAAGTTTACTTGGTTTAAAAGTGCTTTGTTAGCAAATACTGCTTCTGACTTCTTGTAACTTGTAACTAGCCCCAGTTCATCTCTGTCTTTATTTTAAATTGAAGGGTACTTTACCTAAAGTGTTCTCATCAGCCAAACCACTACTGGGTTCGTACACAGCATAATTTAGTATTCATCTGTGTCATTTCTTTACTGTCCAAGGTGAATCTCAAGGGACTAAAGCTCTGAACCAAGTGGCTTCAAGCTATTCATCTGGAAAACAGAGCCACTTAGACCTTTGTAAAGAAAATAATTTAGCAATCAGTGCAAGAGACCTGACTCTAAGCCAACCTATTTGGAAAAATTGCCAGTGTAGTAATTACAAATATTTTATCATAATAATACTGATGATGCCTTTCTGTTATTGCCAGCATTTCTTCTTTCCTGCAATTGCAGGACTGAGCTGGTTTTGCATCTGCTTCCATAGTCCTGCAATAGAAATGCTTTGTAATTTGAGATTGACATTGCAGAGCTGGACATTAAAAAGACATTTTTCTGAGAGTTTCCCTGCAGATTCGTGCAACTAAAGCCACTGGAAAGTGCCATAGACATTGCTGCTGTGGTGCTGACAGGGTAGCAAGTGTTGCTTTCCCAGCTCTTTACATCATCCCTCTGGAGCAGGGAAGGACCCAGGTCCCTGTTCTCATGTACAAAGGGGAAGAAACAGCCAGAGAAGTGTTTGTTCACCTGCACTCCTCTACCTGCCAGCCTGTACAATCAGCAGCCTGCATCAGGTTGAATGTGTCACTGATCACACCAGTGTCTATGGAATAGCACTGGTCTAGTATTATTCCTCCAGATGTGCTGATTCTGGGAAATCTCACCCAAACACAGAAGTTTCTCACTCTCCCTTAAAGTATCAGTAAATTGGTGTTTCTGTGCGTTCTGCTGGTTTATATATATATAATGGCTCATAGAACTTTCATCTCAAACTTCAGGCTATTCTCTTAAAGGGTTTTTTTCATCCTTAGTGCAAACAAGAAAGGGGGTCAGAACTGGTTGGGCTTTGAGGTACCTTAAAACCATATCCATTCTGACACATATTTTACAGTGAAGTTTCTGTAACTTCCAACCAGTGAGGTTTGTGCTGAGTACTGCACAAACACGAATGATGCTGATTTCCATTTTGAAAAGTTTACTTTTCAAATTCAAAATCTGGAAATACTGCATAAAAGCAAAGTAAAGGATAAAATTGAAATTTGTTCCCAAGGTTATGGCCATGTGGGTTTTTGCTTTGATTTTGTTTTTATTCCATTATTTATAATATTTATAAAGCAAAGGTATTAGGGTAAAGATTGAGTTCCAGTAGCTGTGCCAGTACGATGCTTGCTGCTGTCCAGCAACAGCGACATGTCCTTTTAAGTGTACTTCTGCAGGGGTTTGCTCATCTTACTTGGTTCCCATGGGCTGCTATTTGAGGTGTAGCTTCCCTTGAAGTTGAGAGCAGGGAGACAAGTAACAAGGATTCTCCTGTTCCAAACATGGGGAATCTCTTGATCCATATTTTCCCGTAGTTCACAGTGAGTCAGGCCAGGTCCAGCACACATATCAAATCTAATGTTTTGCTGTCTTGTTTTCAGGCAATAAAGGTTACTGCCTATTTAGATTAAAACAACAGAAATATATAAGAAGGAGCAAAAGTGATGTGCCTTGAGGCGCCGTGCTGTTACATGTAGGCATAGAAGCTTTCCACAAGCTGGATTACATTGGTGGCAACTGTTTTCAGTATTGTTTTCAAAGCAATATTGGTGAGGAGGGAGCAGAAAGAAAATAACTTGAAATTGATGAGCCCTAAAGCTTCATCTAGAAGATTTTCACTAGCTTCATAAAAGCCCCTGTAGACTAAAAGTTATAGGAAAGATAGTTTATCTCCTTTTCACAGTCTTGTCTTGAAGCCTCTTGATTTTCAGTGTACTACTGCCCTTGTCCCTTGAAATGCAGAAAAGTGTTTTGAAGTTTTATGGACCATAAAACCTGGTAGGTAACAAACTTGGACAATTGTTTTGAGTAATGCTGTAGTTCAAGTATCAGGGAGACAGAGGTATGCACACAAGGACAAGACCCCAGAGAGGTTGCACTGGGTGTAGGAGACATGGGAAGTCTCAGGTAGCTGCAGCACATCCTCCTCTGATGAAGGTGGAGATGAAATAATTTTTGCTCGAGCACTTTGCATGATTGCTAGTTTTGTCCATCAAGTCCTTGATTCCATGGAGATTGGAGGAGCAGCAGATCCAAGTGGCATGAGTTTACTTTGAGAGAGTCTTTTCAAGAACATCTAGGGGAAGATTCAGTGGAGAATGGGCTGGCATTGGCAGTGGAGGTTACCAGTGAGGGTTTCAAAAGGCAGACTCTTCTCTTGTTCTTTGAGAGGTTCTCAGTATTTAGAGTCCATCAAAGAACAAACTTTAAAAAGATGTTTATATCAGAAATGACAATAAAAAGGATGCGGAGGCTATTATGCATGGTCTGCTCAAGGAAAACAGCTTCCCCTGGCAGGGTGGGAATAATTTGTTATAATTTGTCTAAAAATTAATGAAAAAATAACTTTCTAGTAGAGAAACAAAAAAAGCCTTAACACCACCAATTTATTATTGTTTGCAGAAATTGATAAGGAAAATTAGCAATTTTTGAGAGGAAGATGATGATGATGATTATGATGGATAATAATAATAAAATGATGATGATGATGCATAAATGCATTTTATCACCACATGTGAAAGGATGATAAACAATCCAATGCCCAGTCTGTTTCCAAGCGGTGAATCTGCCTCCTGACTAGCTTCTCTGGTTATACACAGAACATGACATTGTGTGGTATGAAATATCCCTTTCCACAGTCTGGGTCAGCTGTCCTGGCTGTGCTGTCCCAGTTTCTGGCATACCTGGCAGGACATGAGAAGCTTGAGAAGTCCTTGACTTACTGTAGAGACAACAACTATATGGCAACAACTAAAAACATCTGTGTGTTATCAGCATACTCATACTAAACCCAAATCACAGCACTATGCTGTGAAAATTAACTCTATCTCAGCTGAAACCAGGCCAACATGAAAATCCATGGTTTCTGTCTAGTACTAAAAAAACTGTGATGAACCATGCAGGTTGTTTCTGGGAGAGCATTTCTCCCTGTGATAACTGCAGTAGATTTGCTTCACACTTCTTTAAGAAGAAAAGCCTCCTAAGCTACTAGTGTGCTCCATTTGATCATCTACAGCATTTACCAACTGCCCTGATAGTCACTCAGTGGATGTGGGTTAGGATGTCCTGACATGAGTGTTCAGAGACCAAGGGGAAGGGAAACCACATCCAGCTAGATTTTACACAGAGATATTTGTCTCTGAAAGTGCCAGCAGATTTAGCTTACTGCTGCTGTTGTCAACAAGTTTCTCCTCTGTGTTCTGTAATGATTAAGGTCCTTGGAGGTTTTGGATCACTTATGTTTCTCAGTGTAGCTACAGATTGTGAACATAAGGGTTGCATCAAGTATATTAAATAATGAATTGAAAGGCAGAGGTTCCATTCCTTCTGTGTGCTTTGGGTAGAAAAATTCCTGCTGACTCCACATTTCTTGCTGCTGAGATAACCTGGTCAGGTAGCTAAATGTTAACTTGAAGCTTGCCAGCTTTTTCACTTGACGTACAATTGCTCTTAAAAACAGCTGCTGTCTTGCTGCTACCAGTGCCAGAGAGCATTTTGTTTGATGAGTTAATCAACATGTTATTCTATCAGGAGCCATTTGTAGGCTCAAATACAGATGTAGGATGATATTTTTTAGGGAAAAAAAAAAAGACTTCAATTTCCTTGAATTCAAAACACGTTCAACCTAAAAGAGCCTGTCCTATTCCTGATAGTCTCTGGAAACCAAGTTTAAACCAGTTGTGCACCTAGCTTCAGCTGTGCAGGGCAGTGACTTCACTCATTATTTGCAGCAAATTTTCATGGATCCTGATGGCTAAACCAAATGGGGCCACCTTTTATCTTTTTAATGTTAAAACTCTAAAATCTCTATGCAGTTTACTCTTTATTGTGTCACTATTTTCTGTATAGAATGAACCATGCAGCACAGTTTGAGGCTTACCTTTCAAAAACCCAAGAGTTAAAAATGAAGCTCCAAAGCCTTAGATAGACCTAGTTAATATGGACAAATCATAGTATCTTCTAAACTCTTCTAGTGAGTACTCCTTAGTTCTACCTTAACACAGAAAAAAAATCAAATGGCTATACATCTGTATATGTATATATAGATATATCTAGTCTTATACTTTCCTAGAGCATTTCCAGCTGAAGGTAAATTTATGTGGAAGTTGGCTGAGAAAACTTCTTGCAACATCACAATTTTGGACATATATGGTGCAGGAATAAAAATTTCCAAAAAATGAGTCCAGTCCTTGTGCTGCAGTGGAGTCATGCTGAAATTTTTAGCTGGTATGTGAGTCTTTCATTAAATCCAAGGAGAAACAATGGACACTTGGAGTTTCTGTTTCCGTCAGTATGGATTAGTGCAAGGAAAAACCCAGCAAAACACATTTATTGCTTCTTAGTCTACACAACCATATCTGATGCTTCTGAGATTGATCTGAGGTTCTTTCTCTGTTCCCATTCTATTCTCACATATTGTTGATCCATCATTAGTTGCTTCATTACATGAAGTTTCCTGTGTTCTACCAAACAATGGTAGTAGGAAACCAATGTTTCTAGGGAAGAGAACCAAGCTGGTAATGCTAATCCCTTTTCATTTTCCTCCAATGCCCAGGGAATCTGAGTGTTGCTGTGCTTTGCCAAAGAGCAGAACCTAGGTACGTGAAGTCCATCACCAGAGAAATTATGTCCTTCTGACTTGGACCTGCCTCAGTAAATGATGCCTGAAACACGTAGTCAGACCTCATTACTCTCCCGTGGTCTGTATCTCTGCCCAGCAGTGCAGATGAGTAGTTCTCCCTCTTGTCGTTTTAACAGTTTACGGTCTGTGGAATAGCTGTTGCTTGTCCACCGTGGAAGTGAATGAGCTGAATATTTGTCAGTGGTTTTTTTGGTACTAGAAGTGCCTGGAAGTGGGCTACTGAGTTTCAGGTTCATTTTGCACCCTTCCTTTGTTCCAGCTCCATTCAGATAGCAAGGCCAAGTCAGTCCCTGGGAGGGTTCAGATTACTAATGTGTTCAGAATTACAGAGCTTCATTTCTTTGGAAAGAGAGGAGAAGCTGAGTCTTTTTGCTCCATTACAAAGACAGTTGCTTTTAGATGCTGAGCAGAAGTTTGCTTGTTTGTTGTTTGGGTTTGGGATTTTCCCAAGAATAAATTTCCTTGAAACTCTTTACTGCTGCATTGAATTAAAAGCTGCTTATACCTTGCCATGTTTTCATAATATTACAAGAAGCCAATACCTGCTGACTTCCAGAAGAGATGTTTTGATCCAAATTTGGCTTCTGCTGTTCTTGATTCTAGTTAGTATTAGACACTACAGTAGATCCAGGTTTTGGGGGGCAATACAAAAAGGTACAATTAATGTTATTTGCGTTTGATTTGGGAGAGCATGTGGGCTGGAATTTACGTCATGTTCTCTTTTGTAAGGCATTGCAAATTTTTCCTTTGGCAAACATGCAGATGCAACAAAGTGAAGGTCAGCTTTTCATTTGATGTGACCCGTTATTACCTGGGCTTCTTTCTAATCTTGTTCTCTCACTGTGTGTTTTGCTGAAATTCCATTATGCTTAGAGTAAGCAGGACTAAACCTGAGATTATTGTGTTTATCCTGAAGACCTTGAGAGCAAGCTTGCCTCATGTGTCAGAAGAGTTAGCAGTTCCTTTTGAATTCTGACCTGTATGTACAGTTTAAGTATTAATTTAGCTGCTGGACTACCCGAAAGATTCAGCATTAATTCAGGAGGTAATCAGTAACCCAAACTTTCACAGGCTCTCATAAATTTCTGGAATCATAGAGTTTTCCCTTACAAGGAAATTTCTTGATCTTATTAACAAGGAAAACAATGAGCTGGCACAAAAACGGGTTTATTCTTTTAATTTCCAAGTTCTGATCATATTATGCTTCCTCAGTTTGCAAGAAAGGATGTGAAATGCATCACAGTTGCAGATTTTGCTCTGGCCTCTGCTAGGACACTAGTTGTGCCTTAGATAGTCATGTTTCTTCTCTCCTTTCTTTTCTTCCTGACTAGCCACACCAAATTGCATCATTAGCTTCTTTCCTGTTAGTGGCCAGATCTCCTGACCAGGGAGCAGTGCTGACCTGCTTTCCTCGTGTACTTTTGTAGCTTTTTTGAGACAAGCAAAACAAAGAAAAAGAAGGAAAGGAAGAAGAAACTGGAAATGGAAGGAATCCTAATTTATCTGGCTTGTAGATAAGCAGGATTTAAAGTGCTGGAATTTGCTTCATAACTCCCTGTAATGAGCAGGAAAGGGTACCTACCTATTTTCTTCAGCTTAGCAACTCTAGTGTATCCTAACTTCTACTTTCCTCTGCTTGTTTTAACACTTCTTGCATAGGTTATTCAGTAATTTTAACTGCAATATGTGATTGTGACCTGCAGTCATCTAGTAGAGGTTACATAAGGGTGTGTTTTAAGCTAAAGTGAGGGTATGCAGCCTCTATCTTGAGAGGGTTTTCTTTCAGCTCACTTCTCAGCAGGCCTTTCTGGAGACTTTTCCCAGTTTATTCTTAGCTTCCCCTGACACCCACAAATGACTGCAGAAGGATGGGTTATCTCTGTTGCATAATGACTGTCAGCAAGCAGAACTTCACTTCTTTGGGCCAATAACAGCAGGAAAAACAGCTGACCCTCACCCAGTTTAATTCAGAGCAATGATGCTGACTCATGGTGCTTTGTAACCTTGTGGGGGATTTTTTCCGTAAAAGCAGTGATGTATTAAGAGTAGAGGTAGATGGAATCAGAGAAATTATAGATTCAGCTGCTGCCAGTTATTTGTGCCCATTTGGCAATCTGCTCTTATTCCCTGTTAAACATAGTATTGCCCTGGTGCTCCAGCATTGCTACCCAAACTGGGTATGAAATAAATAAACATTATATTAAAAAGGAGATGTGCAACCACACAATAAGACTGTTAGGTACTTGGGAAGATGACCCCTACAGCCTATCTTAAATACACTGGGTTTGTAACTGATAACTTTTTGGGGCTAGGGAGGCTGGGAGCCTATTCTCACTGTCTGCTCAGTTTTGTGGTTTGGGAGAATATTTTACATTGAGTGTCATCACAATTCACACCCTGCCATTTGCACGTGGTGGGAGGACACATTAGGACACATTGCTTTGGGCCACCTGGTCTAGTGGAGGGTGTCACTGCCTATGGCACGGCAGTTGGAGCTAGATGATCCATTCCAACCCAAGCCATTCTAGGATTCTACTGTAGAGCCATGAAAAACATCACACACAGCCTTATAAATTGTTGTCCTGCTTCCAGCTCTTGATGAGGAAACCAAACAATGTAGAGAACATACTGATTCATCAGGGTGCTGGTCACAACAGATTTACAGTTCAGCATGAGCCTCACCTTGTGGTCTCCAAGCAGCATTTGTCACACAGACTAAGAATTTGGACTTTTTCCTCTTATTAGGAGACCAAACTATTTAGCCTGGGAGAGGGAGGGGAATTATTTTTATAGTCAAGGGCTCTGATTTGTTTTGGCTTCAATGAGTTTGTTTAGTTTATTTAAAACAACAACAAGAACCACCCCACCTGCCCCCCAAAATCTGTCATCTGCTGCATATACTGATTTCTGTTGGTGAAATATTTAGCATAATAGGTTGGATACAGTAGCAAAATGAAAATGTCATTTAAATGTCCCAAGTGTGCTTCTGCTCTCAGTGGTGGTGAACTCTATCCCTAGTAGCAGACATGTGTTTTCCTTTGACTTCGTTAGACCATATACAAGAACCAAAACTGCACATTGAAGCAGCATAGTACTGAGTGGCCCATCTCTTGTGAGGTCTCAGTGTCTCTACTGGGTCAGTCCATAGGTCTCTCCAGACCAGTGTCCTCTTTCCAACAGTGACCTTCAAAAACTACATAGGGAGGAGTGCTGGACCAAGGACAAGCACACAGTCCTTGGCCTCGTGATCTCCCAGGCTCCAGCAATTTCTATGTAGGGACTTCCTAAACCTGATCTGGTATTATCCTGTTAAATAGACTCATGGATTTTTTTTCTCTCCTAATTTTTTTTTAATTGCTTTTTGAACTCATCTAAATTTTAGTATTCATGACATTATGTGATGAGTCCCATAATTTTAACAGGGCATTTTTTTTAAGAAATACTGGAAGATTTCTATAGGTTACTGGAGGATTTCTCCAGTTTACCACTGCGTCACTGGTATTGACTATTCAGCTTTACTCTGGAAAATATAAAGTATTTGAGATGAACCATTTACTGAATTTCCTAGACAGAGAAGTGTATTCTTTGGGCAGTCATATATATATACTACTGTCATGAACTTAATAGTTCACAGACCATGTAACTTGTAGCTGTTTTAACTATGGATGATGTCACTTTTGCCTGTATACCTGTCTTATGAATGCTTCTCTTACCTCTAATTTAGTACTATTTTATGTCATTGAGCAGCAAATTTCATTCTCCCAAACAGAAAATGCACTGAATTTTTGTATATACCTTGAATTGCTCTTCCTTTAATGTTGCTTTAGGTGGAACAAGGAAGTTTTGTCCTGGAATACTAGATAGTTATTTTCACTACAAATGTTTTGGTTGGTTAGAGATATAACCAAGCCCAAATTTGTAGCACAAGATTTATTTTAATTTCCAAAAGCCTTGAGCTCCCTTTACAGCAGAGTTATTGTCCATAGCCAAGTTCTGTTCCTTGCACTGTTCATGTGTGCAGGCAATTCTGTCTCTGTTGACCAAAGGACTCTCTATTATGGATGGGGTGTGTATGAGAACTGCATTGTAACATGCATGTTGTGTGTACACATGCAATGGAGAAACCAAGAGCAGAGGTATTAGATTATAAACAGTGGGATGAAACAGTACTTCCTCATGCCAGAAGAAACCTTGTGATCTACTATGACCTTTTTGCTTCACATAAATTTTAAAATTTAATCCTTTGCAGTTCCAACCTGGGAACTTTTTAATTTTAAGTGCTGCTCATGTATCTTTCCTCCCTATAGCACTACTGTCAGTGTTAAAGGCCAGTTTTAGTGCATATTTTGGCACAGTAATGATTTTGGTTTGTGTACCATGTTGTAAACATCCAAGCCAAATTGTTGACAGTCTTAATGTGTTTTGAGCAAATGCATTTCCTGAGGTACAATGTGTTCCACCTTATCCTTCAGTTAATATATGAGTTCTTATGCCTCAGGCAGAGATACTTAGGCTTGTGTCTCTTGGTTGTTGCTTTTAATTTGAATTCAGTTATGAGCATTGATGAAACTCTCTCAGACATTACAATTGCTTTAAATTCACAATAGAAATGGTCCATGAGACATCACGTGGTTTTCAGACATTCACACTGCTGAAATTCAGGCATCTAACTTAGCCTGTGCCAGGCAGCTGCAGAGGGTATCTTTCCATGTCAGCTGCACAGGACAGCAATGATATTCAGGTTATGCTGAAGTTGCATAAGGTAATTTGAGCTCCTCTGACTCTAAGTGCTGAGCAACTAACTGCTCTTGAAAGAAGTGGCCCTGCTCAGGTTTCCCCACCTTGCCTTTAGTGAGGGTTGACTGCTCCCAGTTCTTGCATTAGTTCTTGCCTTCCCTGTACACATTAGTGAATAATTAAACACAGTAATATCCCAGTTGAAGGTTAAAAAAAAAAAAAAAGGATAAAGCTGGAGTGGGGAACTGATACATCTTACTTCCAAGTGATGAATTTCAGGGAAGAATAGCCAATCCCAAACACACCCCACATCATGCTTTCCCTCAGCTATCTGATGGAACAGCGTGAAAGCATGAAAGTGTGTGAAATACATTCCTGACTATCTTAATTTTATCATCTCCCTCTATTTTCTGACTTTCTGTTAGTGCTTCTGGTCCCCAAGGAGAGTGGTTATCAGTTCCAGTCTATACAGAAGGGTGTGCTTTGCTCTTGTGCCCGAGCAGAAAGCTTGGGAACTTCAAGTGTACACAGACCTGCCTTTCTGTGATGCTAACCAGGGACAAACCCATCTGGGTACATTGTTTGCCCTATTGCTTCTCTCAGATTTTATTTCCAAGGTAGCAGGTCTGGATTTATCTAGTTATAAAGTGAATATACTTATGTTTACCAGTGCTGTACAGACATTATGTGGCTGAAAGTCTGCTTGAGAGTCCATGGATAATTGAGTCACTATGTAAAGCACTTGAAATGAAGGAGTAGTACTAAATTAGCTGTCAGTCTTTCAGTAGAATTGTTCCTGTGAAGATATACCAATATACTGATGCCTTAAGGATGCTTTGAAATATGGTCAGGTAAATTTGCTCACCTAAAGAAAGAACATGTTTGAATTATAGTCCCATTTCTTTCTGTCACAAACTGATTTCTAAGACTGCAAAGCCAAAAGAAGCCCAGGTTGTCATATTCTTTGTTTTGCTCTTTCTTCCTCTTCCATTTTGGCAGTTTGCACAACTCCTGCCACTGGCCAAGTATGGAAGTGGAAAGTTGGCAGTAGTTAGCCACAGGCTTTAAGCCTGGATTAAAGCAAGACCTGCAGTGAGGATCTCATGGCTTTGCTTCTTCAACGTGACTCTCCACCCCACTGTGCAGTTCACCAGTGTTGTCTTGAGCCAAACCAGCCCACAGGTCTTGAGGCTGGTAGAAAAGCATCAGTTTCATTAAGATGCAGAGATGAACCGATTAGTCACATTGATTTACAGCGATGACTGATTGGTGAACTTCTGGGCATGGTCTGAATTTTTGGGGAAGACTCTTTGCTCTGTGACAGTTCCCCAGTTTTGTTTATGATTGAAAGAGAGTGCCCTTTTATCTGAGTGTTTGGCAGAAGGTGAAGCAATAGTACTGTTTTGGCTGCTCTCTGACAGCTTCTCACAAGGATGCTGGGACTTGAGACAAGCATGAATCAATTGGCTTCTCAGAAGAATTCTGAGAACTGGCTCTCTGCCACTCTGCCTGGAAATGGGACAAAAAATATGTCATTGCTCCACTCTCTTCCACCTTGCTGAAATGCCCCAAAATGCTCAGGTTAGAAACACGGTCCATAAAACCGAAAAACAGTAGTGATGTGATTTCAGGTGGCTGATAGACACAAAATACTTGGCTTTGCAGAGGAATAGGGACTGAACAGTCAAGTGCTAATCTGCAAAGAACAAGTGGTGTGATTTGTGCTGCAGGAAGAAGTCATGCTCGGGTATGAGTGAGGCTCAGCAGGGGAGCAAGGCTGGGGACTCCTGAACCAGCAGCCCAAGTTACTCCCTCTCGAGACAAGTTTTGGTCCCCAGTTGTGCACTGTACCCACTTGTTCAGAGCTGCCTTGGATTTAGGAAACCTGTAAGAGTGGAAGGCTTTTGTTTCAAGGACATGGTATCAGAAGGTGTTGTGGTTATTTAGTCTGCCTCCCTATGTGTGAAGGATCAGAAAATGTAAGTGTAGGTGATGAATGCAGCAGGAATCATTTGGGGTTTTAAGGCTGGGAGCACACCAGTAAAGAACAGATGTCCTGTATTATTTCTCACAGGGGATGATAATTTTCTTTCAGTAATACAAGCACACTTAATTAAAAAAAGATGTTTTAAGGTTCCTATGATCTAATTAAAGAAGCATGTGCAATAAGAAACAGAACTGGCCTCTTCCCAGTGCTGGTATGAACATGCAGTGCAGTGTCCCAGCTCTGACACCAGTGCTGCTCCTTGCACCTGGAATATTGTGTCCAGTTCTGGGTCCCTCAGTTCAAGAGGACTTGGAACTCCCTGAAATAGTCCAGGGCAGGGACACAGAGATGATGGAGTGGAACACCTTCGTTCTGAGGACAGGCTGAGGGAGCTGGGTCTCTTCAGCTTGGAGAAGAGGAGACTGAGGGGTGACCTCATTAATGTTTATAAATATGTAAATGGACAGTGTCAGGAGGACGGAGCCAGGTTCTTCGCAGTGATGGCCAGTGACAGGGCAAGGGGCAATGGGTCCAAGCTGGAGCACAGGAGGTTCCACGTGAATGTAAGGAAAAGCTTTTTCCCTGTGAGGGTGACAGAGCCCTGGGACAGGCTGCCCAGAGAGGTTGTGGAGTATCCTTCTCTGGAGACATTCAAACCTGCCTGGACACGTTCCTGTGTGATTTAATCTAGGTGATCCTGCCCTGGCGAGGGGGTGGACTAGATAATCTTTGGAGGTCCCTTCCAACTCCTAATGTTCTGTGATTCATACCTGCAGCACTTCTGTCTCTGGAGCTAACCTCTGGCAGGCAAAGACTTATGAACCTTTCAGTACCTTAACATTTGTCTCATTAGCTGACAAGATTATTATGTCCATATTTCATATTATTTTTGTACCTAGAAACTCAGGCTGGTTTCAGTGTTGTCCCTGGAATGTTAAAATGCTTTGGTGTGATTTTTGCAGGGTCTGGTATATTCAGTAAAACAATTTGATTTTTCCATTCTTGTTTAATTAATTTTGAATTAAAAGGATATGTCTGGAATTAAGCATGTTCTTGCCAATTTCAGATCATTTATTAATAATATTTTTGGACCTTGAACAGAGATGGAAATTTAGTATATTAGTTACTGTTAGGCAGCTTAACATTTTTAACAGAGAGAAAAATCCATCTTATGTAACTAAGCCTATAATTCTAAATGGAACAGATTTAGCTGATCTGATAAATAATTAGTGAAATTGGAAATTAGATAAATTCTGATTCATTGGCATCTGTTTTAAAATCCAATTGTAAGGAAACATGAATGGGAAGAGGGTGCTGGAAATGTATCTGTTGGTAAAGTAATAATTAGAGAGTACAAAAGTAATTACTAAAGATTTAAGATTGCCTTAACTGATACTACTATTTTTTTCCCCACAACAAAACTTGAAACAGTCCTAAAGTTTTATCTGTTTTAAAGTTGAAGGCAAAGTGAGCGTCATCAAAACTATGAGGACAATGAATGTATTGAATTAACTTAGATAAATCAGCATTAAGTAAAAAATAATAAATTTATCTAATTGTTTTCTGTAATTTTATCTGGGTTTTATGAGATTGCAGGGTAGATCTGGTAGGGGTGGGATGAGGGAAATGAACTGAAACACAGTAAAAGCTGAAGGAAAAGCTTATCTCACCCACTGCAGAGGAGAAACCTCAAAAGCGAGCATTAATTTGTCTTGGTTCGATATATCTAGTACAACACACACTGTGGTTGTGCAGCTGTTTTGGTTATGAGCTGTTGTTCCATGGTTCTAACACTTCTTCTACATGCAGGGTTTTCTTCTGCTTGTTTGTGGACAGCCAGTGATCTGAGAAGCACTGGCTTTTGATGTGGCTTCTGTTCCTCATTTCTAATTATTTAAAAATACATGATATACTTTCTTCATCTTAGTCTTCCATGCAGCAGAATTGCCCAAAGACTAACCATGAATCTGAAGTTCAAGAATAGCAGGATCCATGAGACAAAGTGTCTGTTAGGGGTTGGTCTGTGCTAGGGAAATGTCTGGGAATCTTTTATGAAGCACCAGAAGGAGCCCACTTGCTTTAAAGATGTTATAAAGCTCTGGATCCACAAGAGACTGTTACTGCCTGCAAACCAGCATCTCTGCCAGTTTGAAAATGCTGTTTTTTCAGTGTCTGTTTCCTAGACATTGCTGTGCCTTAGTTAGCTGAGAAGTACATTGAGCTGTTTGGAAAATTCTTTCTTGATGCTGGTGTTGGGTCCCTCAGCATAAAGGATGGGTCCTCACTACCCTCTCCGGGCCCCAAAAAGGATTTACCTGTATAGTGGATATTCCATTCTCTGACATGCATTCTGGTGAGCAACCAGAGATCATGTGCATGTGGAAGAACAGAGCTTTAGGTGCCAAAGCAGACTTTGGGCACACTGAGATGATTACACTGGAGCTCCTGAGCCCAAGATGGAGGTGAGGGATTACAGGCTGATGGGCTGAGAATTCGTTAAGGCATCCTGAGAGTCCTTGAAGGAAGAGGTCAGAGATAACATTGACTAAAGATCATTGAGAAGTCATTTTTATCTCTTGCTCATGGTGTTTGCATAACTTACAGATGGCTGAATTTTTTGTCCTCTGGTATGCAATGAGTAGTTTCCTCAGTCTGTAGTGAGACAGTGCACTGTCATTCAATGATTCATTACCTCACTATTATTCTGTACACAATTTATCAACCCAAACCCAACTTTTAGAAAATGCCTGATATGTTTACTGTATGAGAGAAATACTTGGTAGCAGAGCTAGCTCTAGAGATAATTAGAGGTTAGGGTCATGGCCACAGATAATACATTATTGAAATGGCTGGTTCTATAAATACGTTGGTAAAATTCAGAAGTACTGTAAAGTGTATTAACAAAGAATAAAGGCACAACTGTTCAATTGGCCCCAGCGTAGCCCCTAAATCTGTGTAAACAAATGTTTATGAGCAGAATTAGCCCATTTGGCTATACAATCTGTGCATTGTGTTCTTGCTTTCATTTGAAATAAATGCAGATAAAACCCTTTATATTCCAGTGTTATAAATGCAAATCCAGGCCCTGGATCTATGGCGTGTTTGGCGATCCACAGTGTACATTGGTGCAGAGGACAAAATTTAGACTGGTTCTTGTAAACGCAACCAAACAGGTGAACTACAAAACTCTGCTCACCACCATTTTTCTGGTTTCAAAAATCTAAGTCCTAGAAGGATACTCAGCTTTCTCCTGATACTTAATTACTATTTTGAGCACCCCAGTGCAGAACTGGAAATGTTTGGAAAGACCCAGACTGAGCGTGCTTCCTTCTTCAGGGTTTTTTTCTTTTATTGGTCTTTTTAAGAGTGACTAAATATAATAGCATACTATTAATAGCCCTCCCACAGAAAGGTTGGTTTTGTCCTTTCTTGAGAGGTAGATGGGTTTTATAATTATTTTCAATACATTCAAAAAGAAACATTCAGAAAGTTTCTAAAGTAGGTGTTGTGGTTTGTAATTGTCAAACTGACCAACCAGACTGAGGTTCATTCCTGATATGACTTTGCTGTAGGAGTAACATTTTGTTCAAGCTGCTCTGCCAAGTTCAATTTTATAGGTGTGCAAAAATCTGGGAGGTTCTTGAGTCTTCAGCTGGAATTCTGAGACAACGTGGTGTTTCATTTTTCTGCCCTGCCTGCTTCCATCCTATCTGAAAATCAAGAGATGGAAAATGTACACTCTCAAATCTCCAAAGAATGGCAGCTTGGATGTATGCCCAGTACAAGGGTAAAAGGGTTGAGCATTTTCTAACTAGGACTGTCATTCTCTAGTATACAGCGCTATGGTTGACTCGCTTCATATGAGAAGAATGTAGCTCATTTTATTTTGTAGGTACCAGAAAATACTCAGGAAAGTGACCCTACAGGGTCATATTTTCTACTGGTGATTCACACAAGTTGGTTCTCTGGCTGAGTGTTCTTTATGTTGATCTTTCTCTAAGACAGAAGAGTCTCAATTACTTCTTTCAGTAGAAGTTAAATAAGTTGCCATCTTCAGCAGCTTGGAAGTAATAAGCTGCTGAACTGAGCCCAGCTACAGGCACACATCCTACGCAAGGCTCTGCCCCAGACGCATACAAACTATTAGCTCTGTTCTTTTGCTCCAGGGACTATTTAAGTTAAGAAATATTTCCCTTTGTACAAAAACTGTGTGAGTGATGTATGCCAAAATGATACCTGTATTGTCACATATTTGGGCTTTAATAAGTTCTGTTTTCCAGGGAAAGCAGCACTTGCAGGTACATTGACAGTCAATGCACCTTGGACATCAAATATCTGCAATTCCAGTCCTACCACAGAAGCAGGGTCTTGGAAAGGCAGCCCCAAAATCAATGCAGGTTAAATAACTTCTGAAAAGTTCTGAGGACTCGTACTTAGTTGAACCATAACTAACAGCAACACATTAAAAAAAAAAAATCAGGTAATTATTAGAGAACAATAACACTGTTAGGCTGACTGGGCTATACACCAAGGGACTGTCAATCACTGTTGTTATGAAAAGCAGAGCATTCAGAGGCTGTCAATCATACCCATTTGTAAAAGCCAAAGGACTTAAGGAATTGTTACGCCTGAATTTACCAAATGCAGGTATAACAAAAGCACCTGAGTCTCATGCAGACTGATATTACAGCTTATATAGAAGTTCCTGCATAAGTTTATGCCTTTATTCATCTCACAATATGACACTGGGAACTTGGAAGCTTTTATTTTTCAGTTAGCTCCTTTATATGGCTGGTTTCCAATAAGGTTGCTTAAGTGTGTCAAATCTGGCAACAAAAAAGTAATTTTTGTCACATTTCTATGAAACAAAAATGTTGGAGTCTGTATCCAAAGGGCCAAGAGCTGGTGCTCTAGCCCTTCAGGTTCCTGGGGAGTTTCACACCTTTCTGCATATCTGAAATGCTGTGTCAAACACCGTCTAGAGGAATTAAAAGGACTCAGGAAATCCTTTAACATGGAGGAAATGTGGTCCCTGAGATACTGAAAAATCCCTATGGAACCTCATGTCTGATTTTGAGAGGTGTTGAACACATATACTTGCCCAATTTAAACCAAAAATAGTTAGCTGTTTGGGGTTTTGTATTCAAACAAGACTTTTTTTTTTTTTTTTTGAGAAAATGTCTTTCTGATTATATCCTTCTGCATTTGAAAATAATGAGTTTCCTATACTGTTCCTCACCCCACTGTGTCCTGGGTGTCCTGCCTGGATTTGCAAATATCTGCATTTTATAACTGAGGCCAAGTGGAAGCTTTCAGTGTGTGTGATGCTGTTACTGAGTAGATCATGGATTTCTACTTCTTTGAAAAGTTTCCATCAAGGAATCAGTATCCTTCAGTTTTAACCCAGAAGTCCAAGGTTTTTCAGCTGTTTTCTTGCTGCTATGGACCCTGCAGGAGCCTCAGCATAGGTAACCCTGGCACTGAACCCTAATTAGGCATGAATTTTTACTTTATTTTTTTTCTCATATTGGGAGTTTCACTTTAAAAACACAACCTGAGTACCAGTACCATCCCTTTTTCGCAGCAGTTATTGCAATGATGACCTCAGTGTATATTTTACTGGGCACTTGATTAAGCATAGTGGGAGACTGGAGAGGAAAAGAAGTCTCTGCTTCAAACAATTCATAGCCTGACCATCCTAAATAGATTTAGAAAAAAAGGAAAAAGTGTTGACTTGCCCAAGTTAGAGCAAGTTATGGCAGACCCAGAGGCTGAAGCTACATCTTGTTGATGTTTAGAGGAGTTTCTCAGGTAGACATGGACCACACCATGCAGCATGCCCACGTATTGCAGCAATAAGCATCATCTCACCAAAGTAGTAGCTGCACTCACACAGTTTGTAGTTAATTCAGTGATTGTTTTAAAGCAAATGTTAATAATTAAACTCAAGTGATTAATAAGTTTCTAGAGAATGATCAAATTACACTCTTCAAACATGGAGTTAGAATTTTGTCTAATTAGAAGAAATATGTTTTTCCTGTGAGGGGCAGTTGCTGAAATGACAGTTTTGAGACTGTTGTGACAGCATTTGCAGAGATGGGTGTCAGCCAAAGAACAGAGCTTTTTTAGTATCTCTGGTGGTGTGGTAGTTTCTTTTGAAGGCATAATTATGTTGCATTCTATGCACAGTTCATTACAAAAAGAAAAACAAAGAACTTGCATTCCATGTGGTTGATGTTCACACATTTTTATCTTAGCATGAGAGGAGAAGTTTTTAGATCCAGGAAGTAACACGGTGTCTGTCTCTCTTTCACCACTAGCCTAATAGCATAACTAGTGCTAGGTGGGAAACAGCTTTTCTAGCCCACAACTGTTATTCAGGAGTGGTATTTTTAATTAATTTTTTTCCTATGTGAAATCTCAAAGTGTAAAAGTGTCAAAAGGTCTATGTAAATGAAAAACCTCAACAAGAAATAAGTTTGGGTCAAACCTTTGATTTTTTTTTCTGCTACTTTGTTAAAGTAATTTTGAATTTCAGGATTGTTTATGTTTTCAAACTGTAAAAATGAAATTTTCTCAATGTTTCCCACCAGTACTTTTCTGTTGAGAAATGCATCAAAACTGTTTGGCCCACTAAAAAGTTTCTCTGTTGACTTAACACATTTTTTTAACTACAAAAAAAAAAAAAAAGATTAGTGGAACTATTCCCAACCAGCTCTAGTAATTAAATATTCTTCTTGTTACTTCTTACCATTTGCAAGCAAAACAAGTAAACAGGATTGCTATAGAGCCAGACTTTATCAGAGGTGTCAAGGTAGAGCAGATTAATTTCCTTTGAGCATATGTAAGGCAATCTTTATGGCACAACAGCATATAAGCAAGTAAGCAACCTTTACTAATGAATGTAGAAGAACCACCTCATACTTCCAGAAGCTAGCAATTACTTTTTCACACCTCCGATTTAGTCCCTTTGTACAATGCAGAAAATCTAATAAATACATCCCGATTTCTATTACCTACCCAATATCAACACAGCCTGTTGAACTGGTTATAAATGGCCTAACTCCCATTTCTGTTTGGTGACACCCTGAACTGCCCTGACACCGTGGGGAACTAGCTCCACTCCCTAGGACATCCAAACCTCAGTACAGAGGCTGTTGAGTAGGGATGCTTGATCTCAGATGGTGAAAAGGGTATTTTTAATGTCAAGGAGTAGGGGTGTTGTTTAGGCTCAGCCAGTGGCTAAACATCATGCAGCCGCTCACTCACCCTACCTCACGGTGGGATAGGAGGAGAATGGGGAGACCAAAGCAAACCTTCTGGGCTGGGATAAGGACAGTTTACTGGGACAGCAAAGGGAAAGGGAAATCACACCAGGACTTAAAATATTAAAAAAATGGCGATACACAAAGCAGTTTGCTCACTAACCTTAACCCAACGGCTTGTGCACCTGCTAGCCTTAGTTCCTGCATTTTAAAGAACCCAAAATTCTGCACCTAAAACAAAGCAAGGAAAAAAAAAAAAAAGAGTAAAACATAACTACCAAGTAGCTGCTTCTAAAATGAACTACAACCACACTAGTGTACTTACAGGAGTGCCTTCTATCTTCAGTGTCCCAGCTTGTTTCTCTGTAATGGTATATTGGGTCCCAAAGGACTGGTTTCCTTTCAGATGTTGGTGACTCCTCTGTGGCAGCACAAGGACTGGGATGAGCAGGAGTGAGAGATCTGTGATGCTGCTCTGCAGAGAGAGGTCCTGGAGCCATGCTGGTACCCATGGAACCCATAGCAGGGCCCAGAGGGAACTCGTGCTCAAGAGCTGCTGCTTTACTAACTCTTGTTTTATGAAAGCTTGTGTACCTGTGACAGCTACTGCAGGGATTTTATGGGGTAATTTGGAAAAAAAGCCCCTTCCTGCAATTCTCTGCTCATTTATTCACACTTGCAGAAGCAGTTTCTTCTGCCTAGGGCAAAGGAAATCTTTTCCTAATGCAGAAGCTGGAGAACTCGCCAAATCTAATTAAAATCCCCCAGATTTGTAGAGAAACATAACATGGGGCTAGTTGGTTGGGGATGCTGCTTCAGTCTTTTCAGGCAATTTGCAGCATCTGTCTTGCAGCTGAGGAAACTCTTCAGGGTACTTGAACATAAAGTAGAGAAGTTCCCTTGTCATATGTATTTTCTGTCTGTAAGTCAAAGCTCTGAGTTGTGAAGATAAATCATAGCAGCTGTGCCACATGTCCTTTGGAAAGAACCTAGTGGTACCCCAGGATGCAACTGTCACTGGGAAAAGGAAGGGTGGAAAGTACTATTTTCAGTTGCACAGGAGGATGGTGCTCAGCTTTGTATTCCAGGTAGGAAGATCCTTTCCCAGATAATAGGGATTTGAGGTAGAGATCATGATAGGGGAAATGCCTGGAGTCCAGGCATTGGTTTTAACTTTATTTCCATATTTTTCCCTCTGGATTTTTTATAAAAAATAATTGTTGTGGATTTATTTATTACAGACAAATGGATTGAGATAGAAATCATGCATGGATAGTATATATATCATATATATATATATACACACACATACTGTGCATATATATATATATATATATTCTGTGATATAAGCCCACAAAGGGCTTATTACCTTCCACCCTGAGCTGGATGGTGGTAAATTGGGATGAAACCTTGGTTTTCAATGTCAAGTCGTGCTGGTAGGGCCCAGGTAGAGTCTGTTCATAGATCTTACAAAACATTGCAGAGCTTGATACTCTGTGAAGATCTCACAAACACACTCAATCTCCTAAAATAAGGGATACTCCTGGCTTGGAGGGATTCCCTGATGGTTTGTTGCTATCACTGTATCAGCTCTACAAATGAGGCATGTTGAAGCATGGAGGGAAGTGAGGAAGAGGCTCAAGTACACAGCTGCTCTTACTCAAAATTCAGGCTATGGCTCACAAAAAATCAGCACACAGGGCACACCTGAGTGTGGATGGCTTTGGGTTGGAAAGCTCCCTGTGAAGTACATCAGAGCAAATATCCTCCTTGCTGCCTCTATTGATAAAGAGATCTTCAAAGTCGCATTTATCTAAGCAAGAAAAGAGGTAAGAGGATCTTTATAAAGGTCTTTCATGTTCTTGTCTTGGCCAGGAGAATTGCTTAGGATTATAGCTTTGCTCCTGTAGTATTTGTGTGTGTTTTCTGTTGTTGAGAGTCTGTTTTCTGACTTCACAAAAATGTAGGGGAAAAATATGTAATCAGTTGCTCATCTTTGAGGAAAACATGCTCAGGTAGCATAGTGGGTTAAAATAGTGCATTTCTCCCTGCTTATTTTGTCAGCCCTGGGTACCGGTACAGTAAGCTGTTCTTGGTGGGCCTGAAGGACAGAAGGTGGACACGTGTGGATTTGCCTTTTTTTTTCTTGTGTGCCTATAAATTTTTATAGATTTTTTTTTTTTGGCCTTCTACTTAAATTTCTGTTGTGATGCTGGCAGCAGAGATTAATTCCTTGTCCAAAATGGTTCTAGCCTGGGATCTTCACGCTAGCACAGAAATTTGTTCAGCTGACTGCTGATGTGACAGCTGTAGGCAAAAGGTTTGTGAATGTCAAAAGCATTCCTATTTTGGGTTTGTCATACAAATGGTGCATGTACTGAGTTTGTATAGTCTCTGGCTTATGTTAAGTTTCTGTGGTGCTCTGTAGGTGTTTTTAAAAGCAATGTTTTCCAATGAAAACAAGGTCTGTTGGCACCAGCACCTCTCTCAGGCCAGCGTGTCCCCCTTTGCTGAGAGGTTCCTGATTCCAGACTTTCTGCCAGCTCTAGGTTCCCCTGTGAATGCTCCTCTCCAAACAAGAGTGATTAGTCACCATCTTACAAGAATAAAGACTTATTTGTATGAGCAAGTGTCTGTGATGTTACAGGAGAAATTTGCCCTGATCTGCTTCATCCCAGAGACTGGTTCACCCAAGCTGTGGTTTAAGCAGGATGTAGATCCCGCTTGTGTTGTGCTGGAAAGGGATAAGGTACCATGGCTTGCTCACAACACAGTGTCCAGGAGCATCAGGGACTAGTTCCCTGCTGCCTGGACTCTCCTTAGCTGTGACCCGCAAGTTGGCATGCAGGTTTGGTTTGGGAAAGAGCAGTGTTGTGGAGCTCTGCAACTTCCCTCTTGGCTTTGGGGAATACAGCACGTTGTTTTAGAGACATCTGCAAATAGTGTTGTGGTGGAAGGAAGGTGTCAAATACACAGCTTGAACTCTTCATCTTTAATTGTTCTGGATGTGATGGTTTTTGAAGGTGCAAAGTAACTGGCCTTGAGAGCCTTTTAGATCCATGAATCAAGTGCTAAAATTCAGAAAATTCAGAATTCTGCTTTTATATATGCAGTTGGCTTATATTCTTCTTCTGAAGCCTTGAGGAGATGTATTTTTCATCTTTTGTCTGCAGCCATGAGACTTACCCTCTCAAGGGGCCGAGATTTAAAAATCCAAGACGCAAGATACTAAAAGACTTGCAAGCAAAACCCGTCAGTTGGCAATATTAGGCTAGCTTCATTTTTCCCAAAGTGATATGAAAGCAGAGATCTGAGTAACTCACACTGCTGTTACCTTTTATAACTGAACTGTGCTTTTGTGGCTGAAGAGAAGTGAAGTAAAAAGAATTCATTCAATATTAAATGGTAGCAAGAAGTACTTTAAGATGTTTACAGAATTCCTTATAAGGTTGTTTAAAAAAATAAGTTCATAAATCATTAAATTCCAGCTTTGTCCTGTATTTCAGTTGTTCCTGTAAAAAAAAAAAACCCACAACCAACCAACCACTCAAAAACCAAAAAAACTCCACAAACAAAAAACCAACACCAAAACCTTATTCTATATTATTTTCCATTATATGTTAATATTCAGACCTGTGAGGTGTACCTCTTTCTCTCCTGGGAGTAAGCTGTATGGAGTATTTGACTTTGATGTAAGCTCTTGCTTTGCCTGGCTTTTGTTTTTCATGTTATGTTTTAAGTATGCATCTTGTTATAATGAGCTAGCTACCAAAATATCTCTAATTTTCAGACTCCAAGCTGCATTCTTCCAGTCTTTGCTACCCTGCTCTCTTAATCACATTCCTAGATGTTGTCCCTGAAGTCTCATAGCTCTTCTGGAGCTTGGTGAGAAGTGTGACCCTGTCTGCAAAGCTTTTGAGCCAAGTGGTTTTATCTCACTTGCCATACGAGTAACGGAACTTACTTTGTTCTCAGTGGGCTGCAGTGATGTGGGGAGCAGGATCAGGGGGAGAAGTGCAGCACCCTTGTTTCTGAATGAATCAGCTGCTCTGATTCAGAGCTGGATCTCGTACTGTTTCAGTCCTTCTGCGCTGCGGCGTGGTGCTGATATTTTTGATGGAGTAATGCCCTTCTGCATCTGAATGACTACAATAGTGCTTTTATCCATAAACTGTAAAGTATTGTGCCTTTCAGTATTTTACCTGAATTAAATGCTATAAAAACATCAAATATAAAATGTTTTACTTGGTACTGAATGCTTTATGAATCTTCAGTGAAGTTACAATCTCTAGTTTTTGGGTAGGATTTTTTTCTGCTTTCCTCCTTGGTTCTGTGCTTGAACAATGTTTATCCTCCCACCAGCTTTGCTGGGGAAGTGAAAACGTGATTAAGTTCATGTTTCCTTATTTTCAGAGGTCTTTTGTGCTCAGGGCAGAGCTGCCTGCTGGTTTGTGAGGCAGAGGTTCCCATGTTTGGAGAAGTTTCTGTGCCATAGGTTAGTATATGCCATAGTAAGAATACTTAGAGCATTCACGGATCCTCAGAAAATGTGAAGCACAACTTGGCTGATAACGAAAGAACTTTAAGATAACGTGCTACTTTACATTTGCTGTTGGCTCAAGCAGCTCTTTGTGTTCAATTTTGTATCATTCAAGATAAATAAAAAACCCCATCTATTCCAGGAGGATTTCTTGGGTTGCATCAGCTCAGCTTAGGTGATTTTCTCACTGTTTCACAGTGAAACAGATATTTGGTTTCTAATGTTTAGCATCTCAACAGCTCTCACAGCTGTACATCAACACTGAGACTGCATCTAGCTTCAAAATCCTCAGTTTTGCCTGGGAGCTGTAAGCTGGTATTTCTACCCATTATGTTTAATGGCTACTGGTTGCCTCTTTCCCCCCACGGGGGGTATCTAACGGGTTGTATGGTGCTCCTGGCTTTGGTTAACATGTCTGTGTTCCTCCAGTCTTCCTTTCAGCCGTGGTACTGCTGGTGGGTGTTCCCAGGAGTGTGTTATGGTAGACTTGGGCCGGAATAAGGCTCAGGTGCCTGTTTTTCCACATCTTGCTTTCTTTGAAGCTCTTGCAAGGTGTGCTGCTGATGTGTCACTGTACAACAATTTTGGTTATCCAGCACCTATTGATGCTTTTGTTGCTCAAAGGGGGTTTTTCACCCATTAACATTGTCCTGTTTTGTGTTAGTATCTTTACTGAACTCCTCAATTTTTTTGCAGAACAAAGCACTTGAGTAAGATACTAAATTTGATGATACTGAGAGGACGAAATTTTGGAGTAGAACATGAAACCCAGTTCTGCCTAGGGAAATCTCATGGAAACAAGCTTGTGTCATATTCCACACAGGAATTTCTCCTTAGTAAGGTTCAGATATTCATGTAGCCCTGTGTTACTGGCTTCTGCATTCTGCCTTTCTCATCTTCACGTAGTGATCACATATCAACAGGTATGAATTCATTTTGACCTGGCGTGGTGGAGTACTGACAGAGCTCATTAAAGGGCCTGGAAGCCAAGTCATGAGTTAAAACCATACACCTCATGGATCAGCCAGAGTGACTGGCCCAAGGCCTTTTTCCCAAAACCATTAAGGAGATGGTGAGTAGAGGTGGCAGCAGAGGTTTGTGCCATGTCCCCTAGTCTGAGGGTCACAATTTCAGCCCCACAGACTAATTCCCACCAGCAAGGCACTGTGGCTCATGGCAGCACCAATGATGTGCTCCTGTTGATCCATGTGGATGAAGCTGATTTCAACCTTGCTGAGTAGTTAGTGTTTCTAATTGCTATTTGTGCTGCCTTGCTGTAATAAAACTAGGAACTGAGAGATGTGTTTGCTACATCTCTGACTTCTATATGCAAATCTTCCTTGAGGGTCAGATGTATGTGAGGAAAAAAAGCAATGCCAGTGTAATTTAAAAACTATATGATGACACTTGTTAGCTCATCTGCATATGGAAATCTGTTATTCCCTATTAATTAATGGAAGTAACATAATTGTTTCATTTTTTGAGTGCTGCCTTTTATCAAAACATGTGTTTGTAATGATTACACTGCTGCTGTAAAGCTGCTTAAAATATTAGATTGCCTGGCCTGATATTGCTTGTTCTTAAATATTCCTGTGATCACTTCTTTCTATTGGTGTCAGGTTTAGAAAATGAAAAAGCAAGATGCACTTTCTCTGTCACACAACATAAGAGATGCTTGATTTCTGTTGTGAAAATATACCCAAGCCCCATTTCTGCAACTGTACCAAGTGTTGGTCTACTGATACTGGGAGAAGATCTTCCTTCAGCTCAGATGCTTAAGAAATGTGACCAAATATGAGACTGACATGGGAATCAGGACTTTGGGCTTCTGCTTCTTGGCTTTCCTGCTTTTTAAGTCAACAGGCTGGCATAGCTAGTTAATCCAGCCTGCTCAGAAGTTGTATCCGTTTAGCACAACGTGTGTGCAAGTACTGGGAACCCTAAACTACTGTTGATGGAGCAGGAGTGCCTGTGTCTCTCAGCACATGCTCTGCAAGGACAGAGCTGACTCCTGAACGCAGCCTGGCTGCAGTTGTGTCTCTCTCATCCCTGCATTGATCAGCAAAGTAATTAATGGGCCATCTGTCCAAAGAGGTGTCTCTGCTGCTGACTCCTCAATCTAAGTTTATGTCTCTCTGTGCAGTGCTTGGTGTGCTGTAGTTGTACTTAGAATAATTTCTGCCTCAAACTATTAGTTTGAACAACTTCTCTGGCAAGAGACCCACTCAAAAACTTAATATGAAAAGGTATCACACTCATTGCCTTTAGACATTCTTTTGTTCCTTGTAAGGTTTAAGATAAAATAATTAAATTCCAGTTTAAGTGGAGTCAAGAGCAAAACTCTCATTCATCAGTAGTGCCATCATCCAAATTATTTTAGCTTGTGGTGATGCTGAAGTTGTTAGACGTCACAAACCAGCAGTGAGGGACCTGCTCTTTTGACGCTGATGGAGTATTTCCCTCTTGTAGAGGGCTTGTCATCAGTGGAACAGAACTGTTTCTCTTTAAAATGTGTTTTACCGGGAGAAGGACGGCAGGGGAGAGGGGTAGGAGTTGGTGAGAGGGAAGGGGGAGGGGGAAGAAATATGTTTTTCCCCACTTGACAGCTGATGGTTTGTTACTTCTTTAAATCTGAGCTGTTAACATAGAATTACAATAGAAGCAATTTAGTGATTGCTCGCAAGAGAAAATCAACTCCATTAGAGTTCAGTTGCCTTTGTTCCAGCCATTAAAATGCAGACACTACCTGATTCATACATAAATTGTTTTTATAGTTTCATTATTTTTCCTTAGTAGAGTTTATTAAAATTGAATTTGACCACCTCCTTCTGATACACCCATGCTAACATGACCTGTGTAAGGAGAGGTTGGTCTCCTGCCCTACACTGCTTGTGTGGGGGTGGTGTTCTTTGGGGTTCTGGCTGTGGCATAGTGGTCATCCACAGCTTGGCTGGAAAACAGCTGGTGCACCTAATAACTTTCACTTAAATTTTAGATCAATGCAGGGGAGGAGAGGAAGGTAAATTGCTACTTTGGGTCTTGTTTGAGTGACGCCACTTTAAATACTAGCTTTCCTTCACTTCTAAAGGCTAGGTTTCCTTTGTAGGCTCATTGAGACCAGAGGTTGTCTTTACATTATAGTGTCTGCTTCTTTGTTAGCCTTTAACCTTTGTATTTTCTCTATTGTTATGTCACTGGGTTTGTCAACAGGTTGTCTCCTTTGCTCTGGACCTAAACCTTCTGTTAAATGGGCCAAGCATCTGCCTGCTCTTTGCAGGACCTGTCATCTCAGAACTTCTTCCCTTGCTGCAGTTTCAGCACGACTTATGTACTCTGTCTGTGATACAACCCAAAAATCCTTATTTCATGTGTTGGCTCACACAGGGGACAGTGTCAATCCAAATCGCATCAACTTTTACAGACCTCTTCTGCCTTTCACGTCATGCTGGAAACTGAAGTATTTTCCATTGTGTTTCATCTCCTCAATTTCATTTCTCCTGACTCATTTGCTGATGTCATAGATGACAGTTTGTGTCATTGCAATTTGCTCCCATGGAAATGATTCCCACACGTGCGTGTGTAGCATCCGACTCCTGGCTCTTCAGGTATTACATAATGCGGGAGCTGTCAGAGCTCTACCGCGATGTGCCCATCTGTCTATTCTCTCAAAGTTAATGAGCCTTTTTCTTCTTGCTTCAGGCATATTACATGACCTGACTTACTCATAGATGATTTCTATTGAAATTGTTGAATGCTTTGAAAATCAAATTATTTCTCTAAATAAGGAGCCTCCTTATTTCATTGAAGATGTTTCAACACAATTGGCCTGTTTTCTAGTACAAATCAAGTGACTCTACTGAGGTCTTTCTGATTGCCTTGTTTATTAAAATTGGTGATTTACTATAGTCTAAAAGCTTGGAATCTGCCCCTGGCTTAGGCTGGGAGGAGCAGCAGAGAATTTACTTGGGATAAGGGATTGAAGTGTCCTCCCATGGCATGGAACAGCATGGTGGGGCAGGGGTGAGAAGGGCTTTTTGAACAGGAAAATGTAGGGAAAAACATCTTATGTTAACTATTACATTTCTCAAAAGGGTGAAAGGGAGTGAAGGGGAAAATCCTACAGTCTGAGGAAGATTGTCATGGAATTACGAGTACGAAATATTAGGCACGAACTGAAGTTAGATCAAAATAAGAGAAGTAGGGGGAAAAAACCTCAAATTCATTTGTTGTACTAAGAAATGGTAACAAATTTAGTTCATACTGGCATGTGTTTTCCCCAGAACAATTTTGGGTTGTCATGGTTCAGCCCCAGCAGACAGCTGAGAACCATGCATCCACTTGCTCATTTTATTTGCTTCCCCCCAAGTGAGGGGGAGGGGGCAGGGGGAAGGAGGCAGAGGAAGGGAGGGAGAAGAGAAAAAAAAAGTAAGGAAGACAAAGATAAACCTTGTGGGTTGGGATAAGAACAATTTACTAGGACAGCAAAAGGAGAGGGAAACAACAAAAGGACTTTATAGCAAAATATACAAAACTGGTGACACATGAAGCTGTTTCTCACCAATAGCTTCACAGCTCAGACCCATCCCAAAGCTGGACCATTCCCAAGCCACGTGTCCAGGAGCCATGTGCACCTCCCCAAGTAGACCCCCTTTATGCCAAGCATGGTGTCATGGTATGGAAGTTAGTTTGGCTCACCTGTCCTGGCTGTGTCCCCTCCCAGCTTCCTGAGTGCCCCCACCTTTAATTACTAAACCCAAAGCTGATCAAACATTTTGATTTCTGGCCTCTTATTTCTTTCTCTCAGCTGTAAGACCTAGGAAAGGAAACCAGACAACATTAAAGAAACAAAGAAAATAGTGTTTTTTAAAGTCAAGCTAATAACATTTTTTAGAAGTTTAGATAATAAGATTTAATCAAAAAGCCCTGACATTAGAATGAGTTAAAAGAAAGTATTAAACTGTCCCAGTTCAATGCTGAAAAGGGGAACAGTCTTGTGAAGTGCCTGTGCACACGTACATGGAGGTGTCTCATCAGACAGAAAGGAGGAGGAGAACATGGGTGATACTTGGAATCCTGGATTTCAGGAGGAAAGTCTGCCCATGGAGGGAATGCTGGTGGCCTCTTGGGCTGAATCTGTGGGTCAGCTTCCTTGGAGCTAGTCTGGGTGCATGTAGATGGGGGGAGGGGCTAAGGTCAGCAGGGCTGTGGGTGATGTCCCCAGGGAATCACTCGTGTAACCATCCTGTCGCTCTGTAAGAGAGGAAGGAGCGGAGTGAAGAATGATTGAGAATGCCAAGGCCTAATGGTGTGATAAAGAAGGGGTGACAGCAAGTCAGTACACAGAGAACTATGTAATCATTTAGGTATTAAAGATCAGTTAGACAACTGATACAGCTGAAGAAGATAATGTTCTTTCTTGCAAATACAGAACTTTCCAAGGCAGGCAGAGGAGTACTTGGATTCCTTAAATGTGTTACAAGATACGTTGCCAAGATACTAAAGATGCGGTTGTGCAAGTAGCCTCTTTTCCTCAAAGTAAGAGTCATGACTGCGACCCCACCTCAATGGAGCCTACAGAAAGAAATGCAGTGTGGACACAGCGATGGTGGTGATAGTCAGCTCCACTTTGTCAAAGTCCAATGAGCCAAGTTTTTCATTCTTTTTTCTCAGATGAGTGTTCTGTTGTCCCCGTGGATGAGTGCAGCCCAGCCATGTTTACTTTACCCAGGCTCTGAGCTGGCTGTGTACTTGTCAGTGCTGGTCTGTATGGCCATGTCCATATGGCACAGCAATATCCAGTGCTTACTCAACTTCTCAGTGTACTACCACATCTTAGGTGCAACATATCCATGGCCTGCTGCCTGGAACTGGCTCACAGGCAGGATGCTCCTGCCTGTGACTGTACAGGCTTGTTCCTGTTTGAATCATCTTTCTTGAAAACAGAAGATTAGTGAATAAAAATACAAGTATTAGGACTAGAGTGCCTTGTGCTAGTAGCATTAATCCACCCTTATCTTTGCGAGAAATCCTTTGCTTGGTATATATTTATAGCTTAGATTATATTTCTTTCATGTCTCTCTTGTCCTGATGTATGACTTAAGCACTGAAGTAATTATCTTTGTTTCCAACTGATAAACTCTTAGTTTACAGCCAAATTCTTAGTTATTTATAGTTTGTATTATCACATATCATTATTAGTTATGTGATTAGTTCAGTCCTCAAATCCATTCAGTTTCCCCTGTGCAAAGTCCAGCCTTTCCTCATGTGGGTGTTGTGTCCTGAGTTTCAATCATCAGTATGTTTAATTCCCAAAATAAGTATTTTGGTTTGGCATAATTAAAAAAAAAAAAAAACAGAATGAAATGATGATCAAGATGAAACTTTGGCAACCTCAACAAACAACATACTTCCAGACCAGGGTTTGGTTTTTCAAGCTAATCCATTTTCATCTCTTCTGCAGGCAGTTCCGTGGCAGTTTCACTGTTGCTGTGTTTGTAATTTTCTCTGCAGTTTACCTAATAATTTCCCTGGTGACATCATATCAAGTGGCTTAACAAAGTCCATGTAAATTAGAACCACTGCATTTTATTTTTTTTAGAGAATGGGGTGTTAAAGAACAAACAAACAAAATCCCAAAATATCAAAACTCTTACATTGTACATCTGGGAAACTCATGTGGCATTTTACAGTACTTTCCTTGTATCTTCGTGTCTTTAATTTTCCTTTTAAGTCTGTTCTGAAGTTTTGCCTAGTTAAGGTCAAACCAAGAGGGTTATAATTTTGTGGATCATTTTCTATCTTTAAAAGCAAGCCTCACACAGACTAGTTTCTTCTAAATGTTTCAGTCTGATATTTTCTAAATAGAAAAGGGTTTTGCCTTTAGGGTTTTCCCCTGCATACTGGGTTACCAAAATATTTGGTTGTGATATATCTAGATCAGAGAGGTGTTGGCTTTCTGAAGTTATTCTGTCAGCCCCATTCAGGTGCATATAGATGAGACTTCCAATGGGGAAGACAGACCAAGAAACACCACCCCCACCCCCCCAAAAAAAATGCCTGCTTGTAATATTCAGTGAATGGTTGTTTGGGGTTTTGTTTCATGGTGTTCTTGTTGTTTTATTTGGGTTTGGGGTTTTTTTTTAATCTCTTTAAGGAATTACTTAACTCACCTTTTATCAGTCTCTGCTCCCTAACATTTCTAGGATTTACCGTAAAACTGGAAGAAGAGAAAAAATATAGCTGCCAAGTCATTGTCCCCTTTTCTTCTGGGGAAGACAGTAGAACATCTTCATAGACATTTAAAGAAGAGTTGTAGTGGTAGGACCAGAGTTTTGGTGTGTAAGAGGCTGCATGTTGCCGAGAGCTGGGTTTGGATTACCCAGTGAATATTATCCATACAATAGTAACCTTTGGCTGTTCTTGCTATGAATAGCTCCGATTTCTGCCTAATTGCTCTTCTGTCAAGTGTTGTTATGTATGAGGTACAGAGAAGTCAAGTAACTCATAAATATTTTAATAATCCCTTCTCTGACACTATACAGACATGTAAAAACTCATATTTAATTATACAATTATTGTAAAAGCCCTGGGTGGTTTGTGAGTTCATTAGGGACATTTTATTATGCTTTTTCCATTTCCTTGCTTTTCCCTGGTTTATCTGATGTTGTGATTTTATTTTTAAATTTATTTTTTTTAAGTAGATGTTCAGATATCCCTGACATCAGGAGGGGCACTCAGTGGCATATATTAATAATATACCACCAAATTAAGTAGGAGGCCTCTATCAAACATCTTATAATTAAAAAAAAAAAAGCACTCTAAGCTTTGAATTAGAGGGTTCTGCAGGTTCTGGTGCTCACTGTGAAAATCAGTTTAAGGGAGAAGTGATTTCATCTGTGTAAGCCCCATAGCGTAGCCCTATCTCAGTGACACAAAGGTGTGATGGGCTGAGCTGCCCTAGCCCAGGGTTCTCCAGCACACCAAAGGGGAGAGTCTCCTCAAATCACGTGTGGCATGTGGGGCAGGGTGTGCCCTGGTGTCTCTGCATAATAAATCTCAGTTTCTTCATTTCAAAAGGAGTGATGTCACCAAACTGGTGTGATTTTTGCAAAGACACAGCTGGAGAGAAAGGAAAGCTACAAATGCAACATCAAACAATTTCTTGCTTAAAACATTTGCCTTATTAAGAAATAGATGAGTCACTATCATTCCCCTAAAATGGGCACATGTGTCTTATGTAATGGTGTGTACATTCATGCCATGACTCATGATCTAGCCTGGTGAATATTCACACTCTTCCTTTCCAGAGGAAAGACTGCTGCTCTCTCTCACCATTGTGAAGTATGCACAAAAAATTCAGTGTCAAGTTGATTGAAACTTTTTTCTGCAAAACCAGAATTTGAAAATAATTCAGTTTGGGATTATATTTTTATTTAGATTTATGTATATATTGAAATGTACTTTCCTGCAGATGCATACTTGCTGGTAGCAAAGCCCATTCAGAGAATGTTAGGAGTTGGAAGGGACCTCCAAAGATTATCTAGTTCAACTCCCCTTCCAGAGAAGGATCACCTAGATTAAATCACACAGGAATGTGTCCAGATTGGTCTTGGATGTCTCCAGAGAAGGAGACTCCACAACCTCTCTGGGCAGCCTGTCCCAGGGTTCTGTCACCCTCACAGTGACAAAGTTTCTCCTTAGATCGAATTCGCATTCGATCTGCTCCAGCTTGGACCCACTGACCCTTGTCCCATCAATGGCCATCACTGAGAAGAGCCTGGCTCCACCCTCCTGACACTCTCCATTTACATATTTATAAACATTAATGAGGTCACCCCCCAGTCTCCTCTTCTCCAAGATGAAGAGACCCAGCTCCCTCAGCCTGTCTTCAGAAGGAAGGTGTTCCACTTCATGATCTCTGTGACCCTGCGCTGGACTCTTTCAAGGAGTTCTATGTCATACTTGAACTGAGGGACCCAGAACTGCACACAATATTCCAGGTGAGGTCTCACCAGGGCAGAGTAGAGGGGGAGAAGAACCTCTCTTGACCTACCAGCCACCACCATTCTAATACACCCCAGGATGCCATTGGCCTTCTTGGCCACGAGCGAATGTTGCTGGCTGATGATTGTCCTGCTGTCCCTCAGGTCCCCCAAGTGCCGCTCACCTGCACTGCTCTTCAGCAGGCCAGTCCCCAGCCTATACTGGTCCCTGGGGTTGTTCTTCCCCAGATGTAATACCCTACACTTGCCCATGTTGAATCTCATTCAATGTCTCCCTGCCCAGCTCTCCAACCTAAGTCTTGCTGGATGGCAGCACAACGTTTGGTGTGTCAGCCACCCCTCCCAGCTTTCTGTCATCAGCAAACTTGCTGACTGTGCACTTTATTCCCTCATCCAGGTCATGAGTGAACATATTGAATAGTACTGGTCCCATTTATATGGTAACTTAGAATTATGAGGATATTCAGTCAAGCATGGGGTAGAAGGTTGCACTGAAAATTGGAGATTGTTCTGGGTTTTAAATAGGTGTGGCCTTAAAACTTGCAAAAAGTTAGTGGCAGAAAGCTAGGCAAGTGATTTTTGTTGTTTTATTTTGGGAGCAAACATTTCAAGTGTTTATTTCCAGACCTTAATGCTATAAACAAAGAGCTGTCATGTAAAGCATTTGGGAGAAGAAAATTGTGTTGCAGAGTTTAATGGTACTTTACTACAACAACCCTGGAAAGCTGAAGTTGAAAGACCTACCACATAACTTTGGTAGAAAAATCTTAGATTTGATTTTTAGTTCTTTGTGCAGCTGATGAGAAAAGGACTGAGGGAGTGCTGCTCCTGTGGTGGCAGAAGGGATGTCTCTCTAGCCACAGGAGCTGCCTTGGGGGATTCTGCAGATCCTCAGGGATCAAATACACCCGACGCCTATCACAAGTGCTGCTTCTTAACTGCAAGCAGTCAGTACCAGCATTATTTATCAGTAAGGATGAAGCAAAAATCCAAGAATTAAATCATGATTAACTCCATGCACAGTGGCAGGTGAAAATCCCCCATGGTAATAATAATACCAAAATGTACCTGCCAAGGAGGCTGAGGGATGCTCAGCTGGTCGTTTTACAGAGGTGAATGTCAGCCACTGGGGACTTGTTTGTTTAAAAAAATAAAGAAAAAGTCAGTTTGTAATTATATTTACACATAGAAAATATGAGTAACCATGGTGTAATCATTCCAAGAAGTTAGGACAGCATGTGATGAGACTCAGATTTATTCTTTTGTAGTACTTTTGTGTGTCTGAGCCAAGATAGCAAGTTTATCATTGCAGGGACTGGCAGAGTATCTACATCTTCTAGTGAGGTGTTCCCAGGTGCTTTCCTACCAAGGGTAAAATAAAAAATAAGGATGCAAGTCTTGCTGCCAGAAGGTAGATTAAGATCTCTTTTGTGTTTCTGTATTGCCTTGAAATGTCTGGAAAAGAAATTAATGCCTTTTTGACTCTGTATGAGGCAAGATACAGAGCAGGGAAATTAATGCTATTTGGTTTTGGACAGAATGGCGGTGATTCATTATTATGACCCTACAAAACATCATTACTTGAGTGTTTGTCTGAGAAAATCCATTTTCCTCTTGCTGTGTAAAATATGAAATATTCTTTTCTGGTTTGTAAGTAATTAAATAGTTATTTTCTGTGTTGGAATTAAAAAAAACAGTAGTAAAGAATTGTTTGGGAAGGTTTCTCTAAGGTTTTATTAAACTGTAGTTGGTTTTGGTTTAGTTTTATGGGTGGTAGTTTGTTGTGTTTTTATTTTTTACACTGATGTATATTTAGTACCTGCTGAGAAAACAGAATTTCTTGTGTAACAGAAAAAGGGGAATATTGAATACTTCCTTGGAAAGAGGATCCCTGCTCGAATTCCTATTAACACAGTTCCCAGTTTAAGAGTGGGTCTGGAAAGTATTTGAATGCTTAAAATAAGACATAAGCTCTACTTTGGACTGCACCTTCAGTTAAATTTGAAGTAGGCATCTGCAGAATAACCACTAGGTTTTGATTTTTCTTCCCCCCCCTGCAGTGACTGAAAACATGCCTCTGCTGGGAGTGCATGGGCTGCATTGAAGAGACAGGAAGGTTTCTCAATGCTACCAAGTGACTGAAATGAACTGGAACTTTCCTCAAGTGCCACTTTTCAGAACATACTTGAACTTTAGGGTCCTCAGCTGCCCACAACATCAACAGGTGACCAGAAGTGAGGATTTGGCATCATCGTCTGTGTCTCCACAGTGTGATGGGGCATGTGTTAGTGCATCTATAGGGTCCTGCTCCACACACTGTGCAGACTGGGGTCCTCATGGGGAAGCAAAAGGGGACAGGATGTGCTGGTCTTATCCTGAGCTTGAGTAGTGAGGACAAATATAGGGTGTGTATCCAGGGACAGGAGCTCAGAATCACCCCAGGTTGGACAGCTTTGTCAGAACACTCCTGATCCAACTATAGGATAACTTAAGCTGGAATAGATCCCTTGGAGTTCTCTAGTCCAGCTCCATGTTTAAGGACAGGACTAACTTCAAAGTCAGATGAGGTGTTTGAGGGTAATCCCCAGCTGTATTTTGAGCCTCCCAAGGATGGAGATACCATGGTGTGACTCACTTTCCTTGTCTGATGACCCTTACTGTGATTTATCTTCTTTTTTTTTTTTCCTTCCCTATTTTGTATGTGACTTCCTTATATCTGTCACTGTGAAAGTTGCTTCTTGTCATCTTGTGTAGCTCTTGGGAGAGTCTTGCGGTCTCTCTAAAAACACTGGCAGGTAGCTGTAGACAGCAAATACATCCCTATTGAATGCCTTTTTTCCAGCCTGAACCAAGTGCAGTATTTAATGTGCTTCAGGCCCAACCACCTTGGTGGCCTCTCTTAGACTTGCTGTATTCTCACATGCTGTTTAAAAATACATCTGCACAGAATTCAGGACGCATTTAGTGCTGCTACAAAAAAGAGAAAGGTGAGTTGTAAGCACTGAAGATACAAAATTCTGCAAATATAAAGATACAGTTTTATTCAGTAACTAAAACTAAAAGGGGCCTTGTAAGGGTGTTGTGAAAAGACATCTTTTAAAGCAACATTCTGTTCAAAGAAAAATTAAAACCAATTTGGTGATACGTTAAAAAGTTAGCAAATAAGCAAATAGTAGAAAATGCTGTCTTTAGAGTCAAGCATGTAGCCTTAGATCAGCCTTCTTGACCCCAAGATATGTATCCTATTAAATAATTTTATAATCATTTGTCATTTGTGAAGGGTATTTATTTCAGCTGAGTGAATGGCTCAGGTAGCTGTGAATTATCTGCAACTCTTTTTCCTGTCAAAAATCTGCAGTACTTGCAGTTCAGTTCAGGTTTGGTTTTGCCCTTACAGAGGTCCACCATCAAAGCCAAGACCGAAGGAAAAACTTTTGATTTAAAAATATGTCTGATCTTTAACAACTTGCTGGCTTTCATCTGCTTATCAGTGAAAAGTGAATGTACCTCAGGAGACTGAATGCTGCTGATAGTTTAGGAGGGAAAAAAAATACTGCTTTGCTCACGTATGGCCTTTGTGCCTTGGGCAAGCCATTGGACACTGCTTGTTTTTCTTGCAGGCAGAGTACTGCTGAAAGTCATCTCTTTTCATCATTAAGTACTCTTGCTTTTTCTAGCAAGACTTACCATGTATTAATATATTATTCTTCTCTCTGAGTTTGCCTGAGACTCAGGTTCTCTTTTTGGGGTAAATTGACAAGCCTTGATTTCTTACCTAATTTCAAATCCATGTTGTAAACATTGAGGCTATGAGTCTCAGAGAGTTATTAAATGATTTACGACAGCACAGGAGCTCTGCAGTCTGTCCAGAGGCAGGAGCCTGGCTGGGGGCTGGGGAACGTCTCAAGTTCTCAGCAGTCAGCTGATATTTTCTAGGAAAAAGTGTTCTGAGCTTTGAAGGGTAAAACAACCAAAGACAAATGCATTTAATTCAAAGGAAAAAATAATTGAGTTTATTCCAAGAAGGGTTTATTTGGTGGGTTGGATTTTTTTTTCAGCAAGTGCAATGCTGCTAAACTAACCCAAAGGTGTGTGAACATCCCAGTGTCCCACTAATATACTTATCAACTGCCACAACTTTTGTTTCCCTTTAACTTAACCTCTGGAATGTGCTGAAGGTGGAGCCCAATCTTAAGCTTTGCTGTATTCAAAGTCCCACATATAATTTCAGAAAATGAATGTGGAAAATGCTTCCTCTATTGATTTTAAGGCAGTTAAGATAGGTTGTTATTTTGGTGGTTCGGGGTGTGGGTGTGTGTTACCATTATATTCTAGGATAAAACCTACATCAATTTTGAAAACCCTCATTTCATTATCCTGATGGCCTCTCCAAGGTATTCCTGCCACTAGAGAAACTGATGCTATTCTAGGATAAATAACAATGATTCAATGGTTTTCTGATTAGTCACTCCAAATAATAGACAGGTGAATGGGCCAAGTTTCAAGAGCAATCATAATTCCTTCTAATATCAAAGATGGAACCCAAAATTTGTGATTCATTTTTATCATTACAGTCCTAATTTAAAAAAAAAAAAATCTAGTTTCTCAATATCCTAGCATAATTTTCCATGTAGAAAATGTAAATTTTTAACTACTGGGGGCGGGTTAAAAATCTGACTTTAGAAAAAATGTAATTTTCTGGCTGACAAGTTAGTGTTTCTCTGATTTGCAGAATTTACTTTTTGTAGAAAGCATTTTGCTCAAATTCTGACTTCATGTGTTGGAAAACCACTCAATTAGAACAAGGGAATAAATTTTGAAGTCTCCTTTTCTTAGAACTTTCTGACAAAAAAAATTTCTCCTGATGATAATTTAATTCAAAGCAAATTATATTTAATGACTAGTATAATTTTGAATCCCATGCTTTGCAGTACTTCAGTAGCCAAATAACACACATTTCATTATTAAAATCATACAGAATCAGCAAGTGATAGTTCTGCCTATTGATACTTTCTTTTACCACTATGGTCTGATGCAACATCATGCATGGAAGAAAACGTTATTGCTTATGAAGCTTATGAAGAGAACAAGGACGGAGACTATTTCATAATTCAGTCCTGAGCAATTATAAAATTAGACATTATTAATTCACAAATCTTATCTTGAAGTTGGGTTGGTTTGGGGTTTTTCATTGTGTGTAGGGTTGGTGGGGATTTTAATGATCTAGAGTTGATGCCTCTCCCTGCCCGTGTTCCCTTGGCAGCACAAACTAGCACGTCAGTAACATGAAGTTCAGTCACATCTGTGGCAAGAGTGGTGGTGGCATCACCTTCTCCATAACCTCCAAGAGCTTGGACCTGGAAGAATGTAAGACCAAGGCCAGGCATCCTGCTGTCTGGCCATGCCCCAGCATGAGGACATGGACTTTTTGCTCACACTGACAAAGTAATATTGTGGCATGAGCAAGAGTGTCCAGCAGCCATGGAGTCAGAGGGAGTTTCTGGAGACCTAGAAATTCCCACTGGCTTTAACAGGGGTATCCTGCACAGCAGCCACAAAGCTGCCTAGTCTCTCCTTCACTGTGGAAAGGTAATTTAGAAAAATGTTTAATTTTGGTCATAGCTTTACTTTTAAAAGCTGTGTTTTGAAAAAAAATACTCTGAGGTATTTTGAAACTTTTTAGAGACTTTTTTTAAGACGAACTAAGTTGGAAAAATAAATGGTCCAGTGACTACACTCTAATTCATCTGTATGTGCAGCTGCAAAATTATTTTCTGTGCACATTGTGCAAAACTTCTTCCTAAATATGAGGTTTAGAGACCCTTCGGGAGTAATTAACTATAATGCAGAAGCAAATCTGGATTCATTGTACGCCCTGCTCATTTCTTAAATGTTTTTGTGCATAAAGCCTATTAGTAAGTTTCCAAAACCTCCATGAATGTTAAACATTTTATTATAGGACTCTGAGTGCTTCTTATTTTATGTAAAATCTAATATAATCCCATGAATTACACTTAGCTTTTGATCCCTGGATAGCCAATTGCTGTGTTGCATGTGTGCCACAGCATACTCAAGGGCTGAAATGTGGATTTTATGTAGTTATTCATTTAACAGTGATAGAAGAGCTCTTCCTGTGGTCTCCACAAAAAGTGGAATGACAGAATGTGTTAGGTTGGACGGGACCTTTAAATATCATCTAGTCCCACCCTCCTGCAGTAAGCATGGACACGTTTAACTAGATGAGAGTGCTCAGAGTTTCATGAAGCCTGACCTTGAATGTTTCCAGGGATGGAGCCCTACCACCTCCTTAATACCCTCACAGGGAAGAATTTCTTCCATGACTAATCTAAACCTACTCTGCTCTGGTTTAAAACCATTGTCCCTCAGCCTGTCACTGACCTTACAGTCCCTCCCCATCTTTCCTGTAGGTGCCCTTCAGGTACTGGAATGCCTCTGTAAGGTCTTCCCTGAGCCCTCTCAAGGCTGAAGACACCTAACTCTGTCAGCCTGTCACTGCAGGAGAGGTGCTCCAGCCTCCCATGGCCCTCCTCTGGACCAGCTCCAAGAGGTCCACGTCCTTCTTGTGTTGAGAGCTTCAGAGTTGGACTCAGTGCTCCAGGTGGGGTCTCACCAAAGCAGAGAAGAGGGGGAGAATCACCTCTCTCAATATGCTCAACATAAGTTGTGTGATTTTATTCTGTTCTACCTGCTGATCAGTTTCCATGTGGTGCTGGGGGGGACTTTTGGTGTTCTAACAACAGCTTTCCTTCTGTGCTTTCAGTCCTGGACTGTACATGGCTGTTAGGATCCTGACTCAGGCAATGGAAACACAAAGCTGCTCTTTTCATCAGTTGTGTAGGATTGGAAGACAAAACGATTGAGTTCCTCAGGGCGGGTTTTAGCCAGTTTTGGGAACATGTGCCCTTAAGCCTCAGTGGGTGTAGGCACGGGCCTGAAGTTAAGAGTGTGTTTAATTTGCTGAATTAGGTCAATGAAGGCTAATGGACTCCTTCAGAGGCAGCAGCATGATGCTTTCTGACCTGTATTAGATGAGCAGTCAGGGGATATAATCTGACTTACCCTCGCTGTCAACTAATTTGTAAAGAAGCATCAAGCATGCAAGATAGAGGAAATCTGTCCTACTGACTGTGGGGGATGAGCCTGCTGATACTTCAGTGTCCTGGGCAGCAGGCTACTGGGACTGGGCTTGCTGGCCTAGCTGTGTGCTGGTGGTCAGTACCAAGGCATGGTGACACAAAAATGGATGGAAAGCAGACATAAATCCTCAGCTCTTATGAAAGTTTGTCCTTTCTTTTCTCTTAATTGTTGCTTGTTTGTTTGAAGAGTTTGACAGCATATACTGTTACCTAATATATATTGCACTTATCCAACATTTATTTCCCAATCATAATGATGACTATAGTTTGTTTTTATAGGAGACTTAATCATTAACATCTCGGGGTTTTTATAACACCTGCACTTTATCTCAGAATATGCAAAGTATATCCAAAGCCTTCCATTCAAGGTGATGTTTTACACTGTGCTTTGGCTGTGCTGAGTGGAATGGTTGGAATTTTGTGCAATTACTATTTTATTCAGCGACAGAGTATCTGTGAAGTGGCTATCAATTGAAACATATTTTGCTCTTCAGACTCGCTTTTGCAGGTTTCACAAAACATTTAATTAGTGATAATCAGTTTTTAACCAGCCAGAGCACACTGATGTGATTCTCTCCCCCATAATTGTAGTCTGTACCCATAAGATAAATTACTTGCAGTCTGGAGAACATCCTAGCCAGCAGGAAGGGAGAGAATAAGAATGTCATTTGCATGAGGATGAAGATGATGTTGCGTGTACTATGATTTCAGTGAAGAAGTCTTTTTTCTTTCCTTTTCAGAATGATGAACCTGGAAACCAGCTGGAGATTGCGAAGTCTCCTTTCCCTTGAGGTTGCTGGTCAGTGGTCATCTTTCATCACACCCAAGGAAACTAGAAGAGCTCCACGTTAGCTTCTGTAAGGTTTGTTTCACTATGGAAGATCAAACGATTTTCTGGCTCAGGTTTTGTGAAGTTCGGCGTCTGCCTTGGACTCACAATTTGGGAAAGAAATCAGCTCTGAGGCACGGTTAAGAGACAGAAAACCAAGTTCCAGCGATGAGCACTTTAAGTAGCACTGGAATATTACTCAGCTTAACGACCGTGTCTGTTACGCTGGATTTTAGTTTGCATGGTGGTCTGATGGCTTGGTCCTTAAGCAGCAATTTGACTCTGAATCAGAGTTTGCCTACGTCTGATCCTCTTAATGCCTCTGAGAAGGGTGAAGTCTCTCGGATGTCTGTGAGGGAGAAGAACTGGCCGGCCCTCCTGATCCTGGTTGTCATCCTGCTGACCATTGGGGGGAACATACTGGTAATTATGGCTGTGTCCTTGGAGAAGAAGTTGCAGAATGCCACAAACTTCTTCCTGATGTCCTTGGCGGTGGCAGACATGTTGGTGGGTATCCTGGTCATGCCCGTGTCACTCATTACAGTCCTGTATGGTAAGTGGCTTGCCTCCCTGTTTGACTCTAAGCTTTTGCAGGGAAACCCCCAAGGCTGCAGCAATCTGACCAAGTTTTCACACGGTGGTGGCTTGGGGAGTATCAGTGTTGACCTGGCCATGGATCTGTGCTGAGGTTCACGCTCTGCTGGGTGAGGGCAATGGTCTGTTGAGAGTAGAGCTTGCTTCCATGCTGCCAGGGGTGACCCATGAAGGGTGCGGATATATTTTGTTTTGTTTTGTTTTTATTGCTAAGGCCAAGGCCACCCAGAAAAACTGCAACAGTGAGTTAACTTTTTACCTTTTGGTTAGACTGCCTCAAATTTAGCTAGGACACAAGAGCTTAGGGAAAAGCCAAGGAGTGTGTTTGTGACTGGCTGGACTCGGGACAGAATCAGCCCACGAGTTCCTGCTAACATCAGTGGGATCTGAGCAATAATGTGGTTAACAAAGGAGGTTTGCACTAGTAGATCTGGCATTCAAATAAAAGCCTTCACTCTTGGTGTTTATACCTGAGCTTGCCTTGTGCCTTTCAGGAGGTCATTTTGCCTTTCTGCTCCTCAGTTTTCCGGTTTCTAGCCAGGGAATGTTTCCTATTTGAAACGGAGATCTGTGTTGTAGGTGTAAGCTGTTGCTTCCCTGCCATCAGAGGGTTGGTGTGTTAGTGCTGAAGTGGGGCACTGCTCCCACAGTGGAGCCACTGTTATATCTTCAAAGGAATAGAATATCAAACACATCCAACTTTTGCAAACCAATTGGATTTGGAGCCTCAGACCCCAAATCTGATTTTTTTTTCTGTGTGGTGCTGGGACTGTTTATCCCTGGGTATTACAAAGGAGTATTGCACTTGCCTCCTGTCTCTGACCATCAAGTTTGTATACTCGCATATCAATGCAACGTGTGTACGTGTGTGTTTAACAGATAACAATTAATCATTGCTGAAGTCTGTTTTCAGATTTTCTTTGAAAAACATTTTAATATTGATATTTCTTGGAAAGAAAAAATAATGTTGTTTGCTTACAGATTTGATTAGTAATCGGTTTACTGTCCTGTAAAGTAAAACATAGGAATATTTATGTGACTTCTTCCCTTGCCTAAATGATTAAGTCAGACAGATTCATTTCTAAAACGCATTGATCAAGCATACATAATTTCAAAGCTTATATAACTTGTCTACAGTGAGCTAAATCAATATGTGATTTAGGTACAGACCTAGCCATTGAGATCTTAGGCATAAAGCTTTTTATTTTGGGCTGTCAGAATAGTTCCACGTCTAAATCTTCTCATATTACAACATGCGTGTTTTATTTTTAGCATTTTACTCAGGTTCCCTGGAGCTTGAAAGGGGGCATATAAATACTAAATTATTTGATTGACCTGCATTTGCATAAATTCTGGGTTATCCAGTGACTCTAAAAGGTGAATTTATAGAAGTGATCTTCTGCATGCATACTTTCTGAGTCTTTGGAAACTAATGGAAATGGATTTTCTGTTCTCCCTAGAAAATGATTACTTAAGGTCATTTAAAGGTGTAAACTATGCTGCATATTTAGAGACAAGTAAGTATCATTGATCTGAAGAGGAATTGTAATTATTCCTCTTTTCTACAAGAGCACCAGTATTACCTGTTGATGGCCTAAACACTTCTCTGCAGTCAAATGACACTAAATAGATTTTGATTTATTTTTTTATTTTTATTTTTTTCTCAAAGTTATAATTTCTGAACAGAAAGGAAAATTTGTGGAAATCCTGTGGGAGATGCAAGTAGCTGCTGTTATTTCATGGGAGCTAGGAGGCTGCTGGAGCTGTGCTGGACCACAGCAGGCATGCTGCCTTCAGGCTTTGTGAGGGGAGGAGGTAAAACTCCACTTTGAGGAAAATGGAGCCTCAGAGGCACTTGTGGACTGATTTGAATAGGATCCCTGTGAAATTACTTCTCTGTGTTGCTTAAGCTCTTAATTGTAGAAGTAAGGAGGTATGCCTGTGTCACTCCAGCAGCAGGGAGAGAGGCTGTCAGAGGCAGTAGAGAAAGTCTCTTCCCTCCCCAAAATGTTTATTTGCCAAATCATCGTGGAAATAAACACTGTTTGATACCAATAAGCTAAGGGGCACGGACTACCTGGATGTGTCTGAGAGAACCAAAGGAACAAGACTGAGGTTGGGTCAAGGGTATCTCTCTGCTTTAAATCCACCTTAACATGCAGATGCCCTTTTTTAGGCATCTGGAAAAGTCACTTAGTATGTAAGACTAACAGGGTACATCAGCAATCTCAGTACTTGATGTTTCACATAAATGAAACGTGCATGGAAGAGGAGCTATGTCACTCATAGCTACATACAGCTTGGACTAAACACAGCTGTGTCTTCTCAGCCTCAGATACGCTGGAGTCACAGAGCTCTTCAGAGTCCTACACCTATTTCTAGTTTTGGCAGGGAAAGAAGGCAGGTATCCTGTATATAATGTTCAGCTTTGGGGACCAGCTCTTATGGTAGCATGAAGAAGCAGCTGGAAAGGCTCTTGGCAGAGTTACAACCTTAACAAATGCTTATTATAACTGACAGCCTCCAGAGATTCTTCTCTTTCTACTAGGCCTGTTTTTATCTGGTGTCATAAGTAGCATCTCTGCACCACTGCACAAACCAATTCTGAGGACAAAAGTCTGGCCTCTTCTGTACTAGGGGGTTTCTTGGCTCAATTTCCTTTGAGCTTTTGGAAAAATGGTTTTTCTCACAGCAACCTGCAAGCACCCTGGATGCCACGGTGCCTGGTAGGACAATGGATTCTCTAAGAGCTAGAGGCCGGGAAATACAAACACGCACAAATGCTTTAGTAGATTTTCAGTAGTACACAAACTATATTAGTGGTTTTAGGGGACAAATATTCACACATCAGCAAAATTTCTCTGAGAGTAAGTGGGGTATATGGCCACAGACTAATTGGGGAGAGGGTTACAGCTTGGAGACCTAAGTGTGATTGCTCTTTTGGTTTTGTTCTGTATATGCTACCCCGTGAGTTCTACACAGTGTTATGACACTGAACTGGTTAAAAGCTGCCATATGCTGTACAGAGAAATGTATACAGTACATCTCTTCCAGGTTTGTTGAAGGCATTTTTAATTGATTAGACAGGGACATGAAATTTATATAATAAATAGGAGTGGTGAAGTTGCTTTTAAGTTTCCCCAACAGCTCACAGCCCTAGTGATGAATTCTAGTTTGCAGAGTAAGTCCATTTCCTTACTTCTTGGCTAATGAGGTAGATGAAGTAGATTTCAGTTCAAGCATAACCAGAAAATTGAATAGACACCTTCCACAAAGACTTCTGGTTTTCTGTTCTTAATTAAAAGAAGGGAAAATCAAGTTGTCAGTAAACTCAAGACTCTTATTACAAATGAAGGGATGACAGGATGCATCATGCTGGATTTTTCACCAATTAGTCAGTGCTCTGATATATTTATCAATTAGTCTTTCATAAATGTCTTGGACTAATCGATGAGTTGCATTTGACAGCTCAGAACATTTTTCATAGCATGCAGTTCCTAAAGAACTGAACAAATTGGTATGCTAATTAATAAGCATGTATTGAAGAGAGTAAATGAGAAATTAGCACCAGGTTCAATCTCAGTAGAGAAAGTTTTGATTAATTAAAAATACTGGGTGTGATAGGACATAAGGTATTCTGCATGTAATGGAGCTTCTGACAACACACGGAGATTGTCTCCTCAGCTCAGAGCATTTTAGGGAGAAGTAGGGTGGGTTTGAATCCTGTCTAGTGTTTATGAGCAAGAGAGGGCTGTGCTTCGTCTGCTAGGACCAGTGAGGGAACTCAGGAGAGTTTCATCAGATGATCCAAGTGGAAATTGCCCAAGATATTAAATATTCTTTGTTATCATGAAACAGGTTCACAGCTGTGGCCCACAAAGGGGCCAGCATGCTCATCTGCAAGTCCAGGTGCCCAGAATTCCCTTTGAGTTTCAAAAAACACTGTAATGCTGGTGGCCTGCACAGCTTCCAGGAAGGCTGGTATTAGATTCAGCATCCATTAGACTCAACTGCTGGAGCAGCTTTACATCCAGATTATTGTTATTATTGATAATTATCATCATTATGATGTGGTGACAGAGATGTGCTGAGCACTTGCAGCAGGCTTTGCTGTTTATTCCCCCCACAGAGAGAAGGAGGGGAGCAGAAAGAGCTGACAAACAGCCTGTTCTGCAGTCCTATTTCGCCTGACCCTGCTTTGCATTTCTAGGGTGGCACTTGCTATCAGCAGGGAACATCTTGCAGAGTGACCTGATCAGGGAAGACAAGAACAAGGTGTTGCTGAATAAGTTTTTGGGGCACAGTAGATACCTGAAAAGACAGATGGAGGGTGCCTGGGGTGTTTGTAATGCAGATCTCCTCAGCAGTGCCAGGGTGTGCTGCACACCTTGATGATGCCAGGTATTTTCTGATGCTGCAGCAAGGGTCAATGTGCTCCTTTAGCAGCTGAGGCCATCTGCTCTGTAATATTTTATTACTATTTTTTAATTAATTTATTTTCCCTGATGATTTCTTGTAGTTACTCTCAAGGCACAGGTTAGCATTTATTGCTGCCAACCAGCTACAGGCACCTGCACCCAAATGCTGTGTGGGAAGGATACAAGGGTGTATCCTTGTATTTAACAAGGAGTTAAATACAGGGGGTTTTTTTGTCTTTCATTCTCAAAATGATGTTTCATATACTGTAGTTTCTTTAACTCTTTTAGTGCATTCATGGTTGTGAGTTAAATGACCGCAGCCATGTGTGTCAATCCACCTGGATTAATTAACAGTCTTCCCCTTCTGACAAAATTCTGGCTGAGGTTTTTATTTATTATTATTTAATCTAATCATTGGCTTATGGCTGATGTAGTGAATTGGTGAGATCACCCTGCATTATTTTAATGCAACAAGTTGTTCTTAAAAACCATCAGCAGTCCAGAAAAATGGTAAACGCCAAATCCATGAACTGTCAGTGGATATGTCCATGGCTCATTGCACTGCTTTGCTGTTGTCTTCTCAGTGCCAGAGCAGCATCATCCCACTGGTTCTGGTCAGCTCAATATGCATTTGTACACCATGGGGAAGTCCAAGGGGTTCCCTTTCTTCTCCCAGATGGTTTAACGCTTTGCTACTTCCAGTAGTAACTGCTGCTCCATGCTCAGCTCTGCTAGCAATGAGGTCAGATGAATTATTTTAGGGTTTTGGAGCCCTCCCAGCCAGGCCAGTGGGCAGAGTGGTGCCTGGAGCCAGCATTGGTGTCATGGCAATAGAGAGCAGAAACACCATGCTGAGAAAAGTAGTGAAAACAGGCACAGTATCACAAAGACTTCATCCCCAGAGAGCACCAGTAGCATCTCTCAGCAGAGTGGAAGCTCAAGGAGCTCTTTTAACATGAATATTTATCAGATTTAACGTTTGGGCCCTTCTAGGGCTAGACTTACTAAATGCTTCTCTCAATACTGTAGCTAGGCTTTAAATATTTATATTATTTACAGTGAGTATTAACATGATTGCTGTCAGGAGAAGGGAGAACTCTCACCCTGGTTAAATAATGGCCTTACAAATGCTGAGAGAGGTACAGCACCTTCACTTAAAAGGAGCCGGTACGGAACAACCCCTGTTCCTCTATGGGCCTGTTACTTCTCATCAGTGAGCTGGGACTGTGGGAAGGAGCAGGGGGAAAACAAGTTTCTTATGGCTTATAATCAGGATCCTTGGAGAGCAACTGAAAGAGAATAGAAAGCAAAGTCAGAGACTGGTGTAAGAGCACTGAAGACAAAGCAAGTGTCTCCAGCAATACTCTGGGGGTGAGAGTAAAAGCCCTGGGCTGCTAGCCCAGCTATGGTGTGAGCCAATGCCAGCTGAGCCTCCCAGAACCTTCTAAAGATCCACTTTTGTCCTGAGAAAAGTGTCTTTCAGAAGCAGTTCAGGTGCATTTATAAGGAAATTATTTTTAGGGGTGCAGATGGTCCTTAGTCTGGCACCCAGAGGCAAATGCTTTTGTTCCGAATGCCCATCCTGATGTCTCACACAGGTGATGCTCAGAGTGCTCTGCTCTGCTGTGGGCAGGCGTGGTCTTAAGGTGGTCCAGGAGTTGTGGAGGTGGCTGCAGGCATGGGAGGATGTGCTGCTGAGATGCTCTTCCCTTCAGACAACAGTGGGAAATATTTAAAGTCTCTGAAAAAACCCAAACTACATAGTTACAGGGACCCTAAGGCTATCACCAGATGAATTGAAAATAAGAAAAGAAATAGCAAGATATAAATGGCTGCTGTTATCTAAAATATAGACTAACATCTTAATGAATTGAAAATCCTGGAGAATGAGTCTGGAGTTCTATTGAAGTTCCCCACGGCTTTCTTGTAACCTTAGCTAACCTAAATACTTCTGGGAAATCTGAGAGCACGCTACCTCATTGTTCACCCTCTTTCCAGTTTATTAGATACATTAAAAAACTTTAATTCAGATATTGAGTATCCTGCTACTGAATTTTCTCTACATGAACAACTTTCTGTTGACATAATGTGACAAATGGGATTAAGTTGTGGCGTATCTTTGTTGCTGTTGGGAAACAAAGCTCTTTATGGCGTGCCCTGAATCTGTTTAAGAGCTTCTCTAATGCTACCCAAGGTTCAAATTGTGCTTGGGAGGAGGGGAGGAGTTGGAATACTAAATAGACTCTTTGAAACTCTCCATATCCTGTCAAATATGTGACCCTGTAGGTAGGCAGCTGAATGTTAACTTGCAGGATTTCCCAGAGACCTTGAAAATATTGCACCCTATGATGACACTGTGCTTGATTGTGTTTGGACATTGCATTAGGACCTTACATAGCTTTAGCTTGCGTTGGTGGAAAACTGGTGGCTTCTGCTCAAGTGAGAGTCAAAGACTGCAGAACTGAAGTCAGCACGAACGGTCAGGACCAGTGAGCGTGGTGATGTCTGGCAAGAGGAAAGAGTGATGCTACATATCAAAGTGATTAAACTTGGTTGCTTGTGTTAGCATCAATGTCTTCCAAAACACCTTGAGTAGCAGCCTTTAGCTTTTAATTTTTATACTGAAATCTGGCTTTGCTCCATACGCATAAATTCTTAATTTCATTTCTGATCTCATCTGAGATTATCCATACTTTGGTTTTGGCTTTTTATCTGGTTTATTTTATTTTTGGTTAAATTTTTAATGTTGGGCTTTGCACAATAAAGACTGGAAGCCAGACCAGTGGGGAAAGTGACATCATCTGCACAGTAGAAAGCATTTTGAAATAGAGACCATAGTGCTCTGCAGTACTTCAGAGTCTTTTCTTGCTACTCTTGTTCAGGCAGAATTGTTTTTTTAAATTGTCACAGGGATATGACTTATTCTAGCCTTTTGTTATTCTTTTCTCTGCTGCCTGCAGAAAGACAGTTGTCAGTTAGGAGGTTTATTTTAATTATGTTAAAGCATTACTTTGAGTTGGATTCAACTTCTGAACAGTGTCTCAGCCTGAAGTTGGGTAGAACAAGAAGTGCTAAAGAGTGTGCTTAGCTCCTCGGGAAAGTAGCTTTGCATCACTTCTAATATCTGCAGGACCTGTCTGTCTTCTAGTAGATTAAATTATAATGGACTTTGGGGTTTGACCTGCCATCACTTCTTTGTGAAGATGGTAATGTCCTTTATCAGTAACTGAGCTGTTTTTTTCTGCATGTGCTGCAGCTGTGTGGACAGATTTTTAAAAGCTTGTCACTTTTAATATAATAGGAATCAGCCCCATAAAAAATCAGTAAACCTTGGCTTGCATTGTAAATTCCTTCTAAAAATTTCTGTGGGGCTCACTGTGTATCTTCTGCATGGAAGCTCTTTTATTTATCTCAGAGAGAGATCTGTCCCTTCCTTAGTGGGCCTCTGTGCAGCAGCAGCAGCTGGTAAATGTGCAGCATTATCATGGTAAGCGGGATGTGATGGCCAAGAATATATTTCCGAGTACTGGGAGGGAGAGGAGCAGGCAGGGCCTGCTGGTAGTGCACCCCACATATCATCTGAACTGCAACCTTGGAGATCTTGTGCCTCAGCAGGAAGGATCGCAGGCAGCTCCTTGTATCAGTGATTCCTGCTGTGTTTGTCTGGCAGGACCATTTGGGTCTTTCCTCCAATGCATGTCAGCGTGCGCAGCCGCACCAAACCCCAGCCCAGGGGATCTCCGCTGCGTGCAACACATAGGGGCCAAAGACAGAGCAAGTATTCAGTTACACCAGGCATTGCACTCCCACATTATCTGTCCCCCAGCCTCCATGACCTTTTGGTTTGTATCTTACCTGCACTGCCATCTGTTACCTGGGGCAGGGCAACCCATCTGGGTGTTAGCAACTGGCTATAATGACTGCACACGTGTCCCTCCCGGGCTCTCCGCGAGGCTTCATTAACTTCAGTTTGCACATGAAGGTCACATTCCACAAGGTGTACTGCTCGGCACTTTCCCTCTGAAAATGAGTGCTGTTATTCTTCATTATGCACTCAGGAAATTAATGCTGTACTTGGAGCAGCTCCCTCTCTCCTGTAGCTGCTTTGCTGGAGCTAGTGAGAGCCCGGAGTGCCTGTCACTGCGTGCCACTTGGTGCCTGTCATTGCAGAAACATGGACAGCAAGGGCATCTCTCTGGCCACTGCTCTGGAGACCCGTAGCATCATGAGTGTGCATGTCATGGTACATAAAACAGCTCAGAGTGGTTTTTTTCTAATGAATTTGTTTTATTAAAATGTGGTGCAGTACCAAAACTGAAAACACCGTAGATGTCTCTGTGGCTTATAGCACTTTTCCTGGGAAGCTGGAAGAGGAATGGAATTATTCTTGTTGCTGGTGAAGTATTTTTGCAGCATGTGGGAGTCCAAGTCCCCATTCTGCCAGCCTCATGATGATCTGTTGTGCAAAAATTAAAAGTTTAGCCAGTAACATGAACACTAGCGTGTATCAGGCTATCTTTCAAGCTATAATGTAGAACTTCTGTATTGAAAATGTGTATTTGTAACATTGTTCTTGCAAAAATCTTCAAAAGTTCTCATGTTTATTCTAACACTGAGTGAGAACACATTTCCAACCACCTACCGCTGCTGAGAAATTCAAATGCCATCCTTTGGTGTGCTTGAACAGCAAAAGCCACTCTGGTGCCACGAAGCTGTGGGCTCCAGTCTGCAGGCATGGGGTGTGAACTGGGGGACTCTGGAGCTGGTGGGAAACAGGAGCCAGTTTCTGTGATCAGCAAATGCCTTCTTACAAGACAGGAGCTCACCGCATCCATCTCTAGCGTGGAGACAGCTATGTCTGAGCTCTCAGGATGCACCAGCTGACTTACACTGCTCCCTCCAGCCTTCTTGCCTGTCACGTTGGTGGGTTTTGTTTTTTTGGGTTTTTTTTGCCTGAAGAAGAGCAGAGAACCTCTTACCTTAGGTCCCTGAACTTGGTTGCTGTACTGTTGAGCTCTGGACGATGTAGCAAAGAGCTGTTACAGAGCATTTTCCAGAGAGTAAATCAACACCAGCCTTAAGAGAGAGTTTGAGCAGCACCTATCTTACCTGTTGTGGGTATGGCTTGGCAGGTTTGTGTCAGGTCTTTATCACTAATTTGAGCTCAGCTATAATCCAAATTGCGGAACATCAGTTTATGGGACTCTGAAGACTAATTTCTGCTGTCAGATACAGAGGCAGAACTGTTGCTATTTAATTTTTTACCACCTGCCTCTTGTTATTTCTTCACTCTGTGCCACCCGTATATCATCCAGCTCTGGCTTCAGCCTGCTTCTTGGTGTAGGCAGAGGCATTCTTCATCACCCTCCCTGCGTTCATTCCCCTTGACGAGAGAGTCTTGTCCAGATGCCAGCTTTAGGAGAAAACACAAGAGAACAATAAATGTTTCATGTTTGTAAACATGGTTTTTTGCTTCTTCTAACCTCTTGCTGTTAAGCAACCAGTTACTTTGCCTACTGTGGGTTAATGGAGCCTTTAGTCTGTGATGTGCTGGAGATGATATTGCTGCTGATGGAGCTCAGGCTGCCCAGTCCAGCAGCAAGGAACACAGCACAGAAACTTCCACCATCTTCTATTTCTGGTAGCTTTCACAATGAGATCTGATCATGGAGAAGGTTCTATGGCTGCTTTCTGTTGGCTCCTAGAGCATTTATCGATTGCACACACTTTGATTCAGTTTGTGATAGATTATTTAAACAACAGCCTTACAGAGATGTTGAGGGAAACACAGAGCCCCTGGGTTATAGACTGGGGAGCAGGTTGTGAGTTGGCAAGCTGTGTGAGCATCTCAGCTTGGCAGTGGTGGGTCAGGCATGAGCAGTCTTGGTACATTACAGCACTGCCAGGCTAGGAGCTACTCTTGGCCTTTTTCAGGAAAAGGTGCTTGTGGCCCTGATTTTAACAGATTGTGAGGGATGCTGCAGAGACTCATCGTGCCCTCTGGGTCTGACAGGTTATTTTTGCAGACAGAGCCTTTTGCAGAGTGGTCTGAACAAAACCAGTTGTGCTAATCTGGAAAGTGCTGCATGGAAGAATGAATCTATATATTTCTGAGATTAAAGGTGACCCATCAAGTAGAAAAGATGTTTCTCACCCCACCCAAAACAGGAATGCTAAAGAACACCCTAGATTTTATTTTCTAAATGTGTTACTGCTTCCTTGCCTTTGAGGTAGGTAATATCCTGTGATTCTCCTTGTGCTTTTAGGTGGACCTTGGGAATGGCTTTGTACAAAACACACTAGGGGACATCCTGGCCATGGTAAAGTCAGGGAGAATATTGACAGCAAGCTCAGAAAGGCTAGGGCTTTCGCTGGGGCACTCCTCTGCCTCCTCCAACCCTCTTTATACTTCACCTGCCTGGTCATGCTGTAGCTGTTGGCATGACTATGCCTTCATCTAGAAGGGTCCCAGTTGTATTGCTGCTCTTCTCCAAGTCTAAGGAAGTCTGTGCTGTGACTGCAGTGCAGCTCCTTTCATGGCATTGCTGTTTGTTAAGTTTCAGCACCATCACATGAAGCATGAGCCACTCTTTTGTTTACAGTACATATAGGTAAGAGAAATAAGCTGGCATTTGTCTGAGTAAGATGTCCGAGTTCTGGATAGTGTGAAATGTTCAGGGGTCCCAGCCTGTGCAGAGCCTGACCCTAAGGTGAACTTCAGTGGCTACTCACTTGCTTAATGTGTCTTGGGATGAAAAGCTTCTCATGATTTCCCTTTGCTTTGGCTTTGTGAGGTGGGTTCTTCCTGAAGAGTCTCTCTTGCTCCTGTTTGCCTGTCAGAACAGGAGTGAACTCCTCTCTTCTGGGTTGGCCGAGGTTGTTGAGGAATTTTTGTTTGTTTGTTTTGGTTGAAAAATAAATATTTTAGAAGGGCAGAGAAAACAAATTCACTTCAGAGAAAGAAATCATACTTTGCTGAACATGATCCAAATAGGAAAATGATATCCCATAGAGATTCCAGGGAGACTTTCCTGATCCCCAGGAATACAGGAGTGAAAAGGACTTTCTGACTCACTATGTTCTGTTGTTTATTACCAAGTATTAGTAAGACACTGAGCTACTGGAGTCATATCTTCCATCTTCCAAAGCCTGTTTCCTTTCAGGTCTGCCTGCTGTTGGGATGCCAGGATCTGTTATGTGTCACTGTGTAGCAACAGAAATCCACGATAAATCTCTGAGCACCTTATTACAAAATAAAAAATTCATCTCTCTGCCAACCTCAACTTTCTTGCAAGAAGCAGTTTTTAAATAGAAAATCCCAATGCTGCAGTGTGAAAGAGGCAGAGCCTCTGTGTACCTTTGTATGTTGTAAGAAGTAAATGTGTTCTGTGACTTTTCTTCAAAAGTCAGTTAACTGGTGTGTTTCCCTTTGCAGTTTTATCCAGGGGAACCTGTTATCAGCATTTCCTCTCTCACAGCTCGATCAGGGCACAAATCTTCATCCCTAAGTCAATTAGGCACATCATCTCTAAACCATTTCAGGCTGTGGTTGGAGATAAAGCCAGAAGCTACTTGGTAATGAGAGGAGGTTGCAGAGCAGGTACCTGCAGACACTTGCTAAGCAAAGGCAGGTTTTGTGCACCACTTCCAGATCCACATCTCACCTTGAGATACAGTCTCACCCTAAAACACACCATGGAAGCACTAACCATGTAGAACATCACTGAGGCACCTCAGTGATCATGTTTCCTTGAATGCAGCCTCTACAAACGTGGCAGAAAAGACTGGCAGAACCTACCTTTGACCAGGTTCCTTTGAGGTGAAGGGAAATGGTAAAATACTCTACATGATTTCAGTGGATTCACTCCCACTTACACTAGTTGAACATATGGCCTTATAGTTTTCTGATTTACCCACAGCTTAGATGCTGCATCCAATCCTGGAGCTATTTTTCATATTTTAGACACTAATTTGGATAGGCATGTCTTGCATGCTCAGTGTAATTGAGAATTGCCCATCCAAAATAACTCTTTTATCTTCACATAGGACTCATTAGCATGATTTTTGAATGACATCCTTTTAAATGTTGCTATTTAATGCAAACAAAGATTTAGATCCAATTTGATTTTTTTTTTTTAAATTTCAGCCTTTTGCTAAAAACTTTTGGAAGATGCAATGGGTTTTAAAATTCACAGGAGGATAAAGCCCTCAAAATCTGGAATGTATATAGTTACATTTCTGTTTTACAGGAGTACTGATGCCAGTTTAAATACAGCAGCAGTTTTAATGCTGTCAGTGCAGTCTTCTCACGCCCAATTTGCTTCTAGACCAGAGAAGCTAAATGTGCTTTAAAACGCATGAATCTTTGTTTACTTTTTATGACAGTAGCCTGTTAGATCCTATAGTAGCTTTGTAAGTGCATCACCTCATTGTAATTAACTTTTATGAGTTTACTTGAAGAGAAATATAAACTTATGCACTTTGTAGCAAACCAGGAATTGATAAAAGGTGCTGAGAAAAGCGGAATTGTGGTATATAATAAGAAAGATCCTAAGATGATGACTTATTCTGGAGACTTGCTGCTTTATATGAGTACCAGGCAGATCTTAGAGATTAGTAAATTGAAGACAGCTCATGGCTTACCTACAGACAGATTTAGCCTCATCTGAAAGGAAGAACAGCACCACCTCTAGGTGCTGGGGCCACGTGAGTCATGGCCACCCAGTATTCATTAGGTATGTTTAATCCCTATTCTTAAATTTTAAATAAAGGGAAAGTATTCAACCAGAATTGCGGACATTTTACCAAGTTTGAGTTAATTTTAGACTATGTCATTGCACATACATATTTACCTGTGATAGCTTCTTACAGGGACTTTATCTTAGGGATGCTAGTCCCAGTCTAGGTGCGCCCCTTTGCAAAACTCACCTGATTTTGGTGCCAGCTGTGTCTCAAGCATCCCTCGTTCTCACAATCTGTTGGTCAGCAGGAGAAAGGTCCAGGTAAAATGTGCACTGCCTCACCAACCACAGCACAAAACCTGATGCTCAAGCAGCATCTGCTCAGCAAGCAAGGGAGCTGCCTGTGAACTGACATTTGTTTCTATTGATTTTTGTGAACAGTGATTTTTTTTTTTAAAAAAAAAAAAAAAGGAGAGGGGAACAGAGAGAAAACTAGTAGATTCCAGAGAATAGAACACTAGAAAGGGTAGCAACTCCTCTTAATCTTTACCCAAATGTTACATAAACCTAGGAAAGTGAGACATAAAATACTCTCCATTTAGATTGTGTATGACCTGGAGTTTGAAGCAGCAGGCTGGCCTGGCCGTGCATCTCAATGACTTCATCTGTTCTGTCCATCCTGAACACCCTGTACCCTTTATTACTTTTGCTTCTGTTTTCTCTTACCCACAAAAGTCCTTGTTTCCCCTCCTAGAAGGTATCGACAGCTAAATCTAGCAACTCTTTCACACACCAAGTATCTAGGACATATTATCTCATGCTGAGAACTTGCTATCTCTTCTCACTCACCCCAGCAGAGTGAAACTGGGATGAAGAACTAGTTAGTAGCATGTGTTTCTCGGCACTTGCCAATGAGCAGTTACAATTTCCAGGAACGGTCCTACTTGCAGTCTGGTGTAAAGATTAACATATGGCTCATTTTCCTGTGCTGGCTGCAGCTGCAGCTATTGGAGAATGTGAGAGGAAATGCAGGAGGACTCCAAGGACGGTCAGTTGTATTTCTGTTCTCTGTCTTGACTAAACAAGTAATTGAAATACTCATTCATCCTTGGTCTGTTGGAAAGTTACGATGTATTTTCACTCAGGAGGTCTGTTGTTGCATGCAGACAGATGCCTTAAGTCAGCATTTTGCTGTTCTGTGTATTTGTGTACTTCCTATTGCATTTGTGGCTTTTATTGTATTATGGGCAGCACTTTGAGAAAATAAGTATGATTTTAGAAATAAGTATGAAAATAATATGAAAATAAGTATGATTTTCAGAGTATGGTAGCCTTAATGTTCTTTAGTACAATCATAGTGTGCTTTCTTGCCCTGGTGGTGACATGCCCAGACTCTGAGGAATAGATAACTGCTATTTTAGAAGAGGTGTATGTGATAGGCTAACCTAGCCTTTGAGCTTAAATGTATGGAAAAAATCACTGCCATTGTGTAGGCCAATACATATACAGGCAACTGCTTTACACGAGATGGAAAGAAATACAGAGAAACAAGGTGAGATTTCTGAAAAGTACTTAGATATATTGTAAGACAAATATACCAATAGTTTGAATTATGAATGTTTCCAGGATAGGGTCAATTAACTGAGAATTATCTCAAATTTTTCTTCTACTTTCTTTCATATCTCTCTGTTGAACTGATACCATTAAATTCTACTCAGCAAATTATGATTTAAATGTCTCTCTCCAGTTCACATGACATATCTCTTGAAATTCTTGTTCTACATTCATTAAAATATGCACAAATAACCTTGCAGGTTACTTGGCTTCTCTGAAATCTAACTGTAAGAATAGCATTAAGTTCCCACTTTGTGTTTTATCAGCACATGCTGGGAAAGAAGCTCTGATGTGATTCATCTGCTTGTATGGTAATTAAATGGAAATTGCATTGATGGAAACAGGGCCATATGCTAATTGCTCTACTTTGCACTAATTTGCACACTGCTTCATTGACAAAATACAACCCTTTTCTGAATGGACAACTCACAAGAGAAATGGAATGGATCCTCACTAGCTTTTCTGCCAAAACTTTCACTAAAGATGCTAATGAGATGAGGAGAATTTGTGCATGAACTTGTCATGGAGCCTAGGCTGTGATTACCAATATGTTCTGTATCAATATTGTGGTTTTATGTATTATTTTATAATTTCATTTTCCATCTTCATTGTTTTCTGGTTGTAATAAGTCTCATTTCTAGGAAACTTTACTATTCTTGCAGGAACTCTGATAAGCACAGTGACAGCAGTCAGTTTAGTGAGTGAATCTCTCCTCTGCGATGCTGTCTTGGTTCCTAGTTGAAAAAGGCTTCAAGACCACAAAGTTCAGCAAGTGATGTACAAACATGAAATAACTTCTTCCTCTATCAACTCTTAGATATGAGATTTTATGGGCAAGGCAGGATGGTCAATAAGGTCCTGGTGTTTTTCCATTATGTTTTGGATTGTTTGATTTCCATTCCTGTTGACATGTTGGCAGCAAGCTGTCTTACACAGCTGTGCTGGAGTTATCGGGACAGGCCAGTTGTTACCCTGACCAATCAGTTTCTACCTTCTTGTGTACAATTTCTTGGGGTTTTGGGTTGGGTTTTTTTTGGGGGGGGTGGAGGGGGCGGGATTGTTTCAGGTTTTTTTGCAATGTGTTTATTTTAAGTAGCTTTTAGATGTTTCACTTGTTTTAATGTTAAGTCTATTTCCATCCCCTATCAGAGGCAGCAGCTGTAGAAAATGGTCTTGGTGTTGTTGAGATATGGAAATTATAACAGGTTTTACCATACCTATTTGGCATTCACTGGGATGCAGAAGACTGTAAATGCTTCTCTGACACCCGTGAATATCAATGTCTTGTTTTAGGAGGCAGCAGATCTCTCTCTTTATGTCTGCATGTTTGTTCTGAATGATAACTACTTCTCACCCCACTATTTAAATTTTGAATTTGTTGGGTGAAATTTTGAATTTGCCACTTCAACTTTTGTAGTTTCCTTCTGATCAGCTGGTCTGCAGTGAACTGGAAGAGAGGTTGAATTTTAACACAGCAGATGCTAAAAGTTCTGAGTCTACTCTTCAAATCTATCTAGCTGTCTCCAGCCAAGATGCACAGCAGCAGAATAAGGTTATGTGTTTGATATAACATGGTGAGTTGATTTTGACAAGCATGGACACAGGAAAAACAGCTTCCAGATTAAGTCCTTTACACATTCCCTTTACATCTTATTTTATCTACTTCCATAACAATATTTCCAAGGTTTTTCAAGTACTTGTTGGGATAAGTACCTCATTTATCTTGGGAGTAACTAGTTCTACTATGGCACACATATTACTCCCTTACAATTGTTAAATCTATTACATTTTGCCACTTTATTTTATTATCGTAGTTGTCCTTGGTTTTGATTTGTAATCAAGTGTGAGATTACATTGTAATAATGTATAACCATTGTATAACCATTATAATAAAATATTGCTGCACTTGGTTACAAAGCAAAAGCAAGTCTATCAAAAAAACCCAATGGTATAACTTAACTAAATATCATTTCTTTAGTTTCCTTTTCCACCTCATGAGACCACTATAATTTTCTGGGTAATAGTATTCTTTCTAATGTTACACCCACACTTCATTTATCCATATTAAATTCAACTTCTACTTAATGTTAATGGAATTTACAACAAGCCTACAATTTCATCAAAACTCAAAAATAAAGGAGTACAACTCTACCCAGATGGTGGACATCTGTTGAGTTTGCCTCTGATGTTACGCATCTGGAATATGTTCTGCATGCTGAAACATTGTTATGGGAAGTAGGATCACTTCATCCTGCGTCGCCGTTCTCAACACAGACATTCCCAGGGTCCAAACACACATGCCTGAATCATTTGTTAGTGAGGGATGTAAAGTCAGGCAGGACTGATATTTCTGCCTTTTTGTTTTCTTTTGTGGCTGAGGGGTGTCACCTGAATTCCAGGTTGTGAGGATGGGGGTCCATGTGTTGGCCTAGTCTGAGGTTTATCTGTAGGGAAACTGTACTGAGTTAAATTTTACACGTTCTCATGCAAAACTTTGAGAACAATCTCACATTTTATAGGCTGTAAATGCTGCAGTATTAAAGCATCTTAATCTAAGATTAAATCTTATTCCAACTTCAAGTCTTTTATAGTAGATACTGCTAGTAGTGAGCATTTTTAATTAGTAACAAGTTGTGTAAGAATGCTTACAATAATTCAAATCTTTCACATTGTATTGTGTGTTTACAAGATGGCCTGTCACGCTAAGTAACAAATTGGTTGCTCAGAGCAAAAGGCTGATTTAAAATCATGCTCCATCAGGCTGGTTGGGGTGAGCAGGGACAGAGAAGGCCCATGTTTCTTGAGCGGGACAGTGGGGATTTGGTCACATGCAGCCTTCCCAGATCTCGGATTGCCCATGCTTGCTTTGGACGCTGGTGATAGGGTGCTCTGTCCTGTTCCCAGCAAGGGGGCTTGGACCAAGGCAGTCTTCTTGCAGTACCATACCCAGATGGGAGGCTAGCTCCCAGCTAGGCTGAATGAGTCAAATCTGACAGGAGGGGCAGGAGTTGAGTCTCTTGGCCATAGCACTGGCTGCTCCAAGGCTGAGGATGGAATTAGCCTGCAGGCCCCTCCAGAGGAGGAAGGAAGAAATACCACCATATGCCAAGGTGAAGTCCACAGGCCTTCTTCCCTCTGAGGCTTAATATGATTCTGTCCATACTTCCCTGCAAAGAGGCTCAGTTAAAGATGAACATTTAATGTTTGTACTTTCTTGGGATGATAGAAGTGAAGCAGATCATGCCAGGGACTCTACTCACACATCCAAGTCCTGCAGTGTCTGGGCTGTCTAGGGCTGCAGCCTCCCATGCTGCTGACGGAGAAGTGGGCTTGCCAGGAGGCACCACGCTGTCTGACTTATCTGCCAGTGAAGCTTCCAGATCTAGTCCTGCTGTGGAAAATTATTTTCCAGCCTTATGAAAGTAACCTCCAGGGTTCCCATGCCCTGGTAAAATGGGGAAACATCCAAGTATTGTGGAAAGAAGTGAAGAGAGACAGCTGGGTAGTTAGTGTTGACTGTGAAGGGGACTCCAGATTTGAATCACTATATTAGAAGATAAAGGCTACTGAAATACTGAAAAAAAAGCATTGTGAAGAGTTCAAGCAGCTGAGTAACATGGTCTAGTTAAGCTGCACTTTTTTCTTCATCTCAATTCCACATCTTATTCTTTGGTGAAAAGCAAGTTATCAGCAAAATTCTCCCAGCTATTATCAGTCTTGTACCACTACAGGAATCCTTATGGAAAACCATACATTTCTGGGTGCAATCTGGGGATTGTTTGCACGCTTGCGCAGTACAGTACTCGTATAGAGCATAGCACTGATTAGCAATACCTACATTTAATTAAATATTTTAATCTTGTTTACATACTGGGTGGATTTTGTTCCACTCCTGTTTCAGGGAAGAACAGTAACTCTTTGTTGCATTGCCTTGTATTTGAGGCAGCTTGCAAGTGCAGAGACTACTACGCTGAGTTGGCACATGGTGGTTATTAAACCTGTAGAAAATAGTAGCACTTGCTACTCTCTACAGATTTCCTTGGCATGACTGCATATGTATTAGTGTTCATTAGCAAATTTCTTCCTTGAGAAAGCCATTCAAGGTGCTGCTCTATCACTTTTTAGACTCCCACAGTGAAAGTTTCCAATGTGATGAGCTCCAGCCTGACACTTCTGTAATGAAAGATGGAGCTGTTCTTGGTCAGAAGCAGCCAGGGCATGGTGGCAGAAATGCTTTGCAAGGGGGAGGTTTGCATCTAAGGTATTCAGTTACAGGTGGACAGTAGGTGGCACTCAAGGATATGGAGCAGAATTTCCAGCCTTCTTGGCAACCACCAAATAATTGCTTTTTACAGAGTCTCCTGTGGAGCACTCTCAGGCTGGCATTTTTAGCTGTACAATCATGAAGAACTAGAGATGCCCACCAGCTTAGAGGAAGCTAAACAGGGAATGCATTTTGCAAGTCCTCTGCTCTGAGAAATACCAGAAGTGGAAATAAGCATCTGTGAATGTCATCAACATATGGCTTGTTTCCCTTGCCTGAAGTGATGTCTTGCCATTATCGGTCTCACTGACTGCTTAAGACTAGCTTTTAACACATCAGACAAGCAAACTGTGACCCACACTGGCATAAGTTCAGTCAGATAATTAACCCACCACCCCTAATGGCTTTCCTGCCATTGAGGAAGGCACACTGTACATACAGTGCGGTTGGTTTCACCCTGGCTGGAGGCCATCTGCCCACCAAAGCCACTGTATCACTGCCCACCTCAGCTGGACAGGGGAGAGAAAATATAATTAAAGGCTCATGGGTCGAGATAAGTTTAACAATGCAAATACTTCTCACAACTTTGGTTTAACACCCTCGGGTCAGATGTACCATTATCCCAACCGTCCATGCCCCACGCTGGGTGCCAAAAAGGACTGGCTTTTGTTCAGCTACATTGCCAGGAAGGAGCCCGAGCTGAGAAAGATTAATCCTAGGTAGGCTCCCAGACAGCTGTTAGAATGGCCTGAACATCTGAATTGCCACTGAGTTATGCTGAAATCAAACTGAAGCCAGTGCTAGGGTAGAGCAATAGTCTAAACTTTATTTGATATTAAGAACTCTGAGTTTGAGCAGATGGCGTCTTTGTTCCAACTAAGGTAGCTGCTCAACAGCCAGCTGTAATCTGAATAATGCCACATTGTTTTCAGCTCTGAATTTCAGTTTCCTCAGATGATCTGGATGTTTTGGCAGCTACTTCTTATGACAATGGAACTTTCCCAATTTCATCAAAAATAGGGAAACCACCTGTTACTGTCACATGTTTGCACACTTTGTTATGAAACAGTCTTTTGGAAAATATTTATATCTTTACATTTAGATGATATTCATTTGGGTCTGTGTTTGCTCATGGGCTTATTTTCCAGTGTGGTATTAGTTCAACTGTTATTAGTTGTTTGAATAACAGGTGAAGGCTGATCCATAACCTGCATAAAGGAAATTAAGGGACAGTCTACTGTCTTGCTATTGTGCCAAAATACAGAGCGTCAGTAAAAAGAAAATCTTTACCGGTATAAATATTTTAGTAGACTGTGCTTTCATTTAGATAAAATGTTGTGAAGAAATTATATTTCAGAATCATGTGAAGAGATCATATCTCTCTTAGAGTTAAAATGCTATCATTCCTTTACATGAAATTGATTATACTATTCAATTAGTTGTACCATTGTCCTGTTAACTGTCCATATCACTCGATGTAAAAATTCCAGATCCATCTGCAGATGCTTAAACTGTGAGTAAAGAACATTACTGAGCCTAGAATGTTTTCCCCCTGACTTCAAACAAAGTCACAGTCTCTGCCAATAAATGAAAAGAATAATGTAATATATGGATTTGTGGAGTTGACATACCATACTGGAATAATTTGATACTTCCCTAAGAGAAGAGATGCTGCCTTTGGGATGACAACAGCATTCTTAATGTTTTTATTTTCTTAGCAAACATCCCATTTTATTAGCAGGGCTGTTTTAAGCAGTGTATGGAAAAAACAGTTCCTTGCATTTAAAATAAGATTTCACTGATATTTAAGCAACCTTTTCTAGATCAGATAATTACATCCATTCTGACTTTACATTTTCTTCTAAGGCTTGTCAATACTGGAAGTCATTTCCATACTGGATAGAAACCAAAACCTAACACAGCTATTTAAAATTATTTTAAAAACAGCATAATGAGTGCAATTGTTTAATTTGACATAAAATTCATGCACATTAATTGTTATAACTTGTGAGGTATGAACCAAAAGACCTCTGGAGCTGCACCAGAATTTCCATGGATGGTGGGGGGTTTTTGAAGGGGACCACACCATTCTGTGCCCATTGCCTGCTGCTCCCTACCACAGGGCCACTTGTGACATGCTGATGGCTCCATGACATGAAAATTAATAGCTCAGAGGAAAATTGAAGCTCAGGAAAGGTGGCATAGCTGAGTTTACATGTGATCAGTGGCACAATCTCAAGTAAATCCTTTGTGTGGTGTTACATTATGGCAAAATAGCATCTTCCAGGTGCAGAGGTTCAAGTTAGATGCCAGGTACCAGCAGTGGTCTTACCAACACCATGTCTGGAAACAACATCACCTTCCTTTTCTTAGTGGTCTCATCTACACTCTTAGCCATCATGTTGCATTAAAACCCATCTTCTGCTGAGCACCTGTTACGACTCTCAGGCCTTTTTGGATTTGGCAGCGTTCAAGGACACAGTCACAGAATCACAGAATGGTTTAGGTTGGAAGGGACCTTTTAAGTTTTAACTAGTCCTTTTCCTAAAAGGCATCTTCATTCTTTGTGTGTAGATTATGACCTTGTGCTTGGTTGTGCTGGAGTATGTGCTATTTCAAGGCTCCAGATAGCTTTAGGGTAGTCTTTTTTAATGCCAGAAAAATTCAGGCTAGAAAAAAACTAGCTCAGTTTCTCATGTAACCACGCAACTCAGAGTCCAGTAAGTCAGAAAAGTGTGACATTCTACTCTACTGATGATAAAATCCAAAGCATTGGCAGTGCTGCCCTTGAGACCAGCTGTTGCTCTAGCCAGGAAGCTTGGCTGCACGTGCATGATCCCCTGTGGACCTGCTAGTCATCAGTGAGGACTGCGGGCGGTCAGGACAGAACTTCAGTACTTCTCAGGCATGACAGAGATTTTCAGCACTCTTATTTGTGTGACTCAGGGTGATATGGATGTGTCTGAGTCATTTGTCTATGTAAATCTGAAGGAAATAAATTAACAGAAAAAGAGATACAGAGCTTTGCACTCACTGATGTGGCATTTCAGACTAAGAAATACTCAACTTCCTAGATAAGAGAGAGAATCATTTAAATTCTTTCATTCCCTTGGGATAATGCAATGCAGTAATGTTAAAAACTGTATGTAATTGCTTTCTATTTTTGTGAAGCCTGTGGCAGCTACGAAACTTTAAAGTGAATACTGGAATGTCTGGTTTGTATCACATGCTTCAGTTTGCAATATGTTAATGGTGCAATGGGGATGAAAAGACTTAGAGAAGTGAGCAAGGGGAGCACTTTCTTTCCACAGCACAATAAGTGGATTTCCCTGGAATATGTGAAATAATCTTGAAAAGTTGCAAAATCTACCCCAAAGTGACAGCTTTTGGGTATGTCTTCTAGGTTTCTCTTTCCCATTGTCTACATCCTGCTCTGAGTTAGAGCAAGAAAACCTGAGTGATCTTCATTATTGAGTGTTGCACTCTTATTCTCGTTTTGAAACACCATATCTTTGTTTCTCAGGGAACTGGGTGAGGCATCTCCTGGTTTTGTGTCATTAATCTTCCTATAAGTCAGAGCACTGCACCAAGCAGTAGATCAGCACACAGCCTGGAACAGATCTGTGCCGACTAGAGGATGATCAAGAGATGCTTTATGCTTGTGCTGGGAAATCATGCTTTGTATTGGGATTAAGATTTTAAGATTCACTCAATCATAATGATTTTCTACCAGTTTTAGGGTGGGGTTTCTTTTGGTTTTGTTTTTGGTTTTTGTTTTTGTTTTTTCTTTTTAGTGCTAGTGTTTAAAATGAAACGTAAATACAGGAACTATCAACACCCCAAATGGAAAAATATTAAGTGTATTTTAGTTTTTGGCCAAGCCAATAAACAACATTAAAAGGGGCTGTAATTGAACAGATAAGCATCTCTAGTTCTTATTCTGCGCCTCTCAGCTCTTTTTTTCTTTTCTGTGGATTGGGTTTTTTTTTCCTTTAATACATCCCATTCAATACAAAGTACTGGCTGAACACAACAAATGTGTTCTGAAGCCTTTTCCAAATTCCTGTTTGTGGTTGGAAAAGAAATGTTTGCTGCAGCACACTATGAGTTTGCCATGAAAAATGTCTGAAGCTACAGGGATGAGTTTTACATAACTCTTTGCTTTATTGTGGTGCAAGCAGGTATTTTGTTGTTGTTGTTCCAGATGTCCCGAGTGTTACAGTACATGTTCCCAGGAGGTATCCTGGGACAGATTGTGCTACAGGAGAAATATATTTATAAGGAGAATGTATAAGCAATGTGTATAAGAAACAGGTGTAGGAAATATGTATAGGCAATAGTAATTTTTTAAAAGTTAAATATAGTGAGCCAGTATATTGTAGTGTGATGTGGTTTTGCTTGTATATTTACACACAACTTCTCTCTGCTCCATTGTAGCACAAAAATGGGTAAAGCTCATGAGATTTTATTTGAAGCTTTGAGGAGAAGAAAAAGGGTTTGCATTAATCATCCTCTACCTCTTCCCATAGTCTCACAGTTTCTTTCAGCCACAGGTTCTAATGCTATGGTTGGGGTTTTCAGTTCAGCCATTCTCCGACAATCTGGAGTAATTCTGTTTCACTATTTGATGTAATTAATTTTGCTTCCATTTGCTGTGTGGGCTGATAATTTTTAACTGTGAACAGCACAATGACCATAAGAGCATTATACAACTCTTTTTAACCCATATGCATAAAACCTCTGACAAAAGTGCTTAAATTTCATTGATGCCATCTTTCTTGATGGAAAGCAGAAAAACATTTAAGGGAACTCTCATCCAACAGCAAATTAGCTACACAGAGATGGTCTGTGTCTTTGCCAAAATGCTTTTGAGTTTCTGTATTTTGCTGCCAGTTATTTGTGCCTATCTCAGCTGTTCAGTGACACGCAAGAACTGTGGTTTGCTTTTTGATACCAGTATAGGAGATAAAATCCCACCTGTGGACAATGACACCTGGATAAATATGAGTTGTTGACCCATGTTTTCCATGAAGAATGACAGCATCTCAGGTTCCAGGTGATGCTATTCAGCCATGGAGGCTGAAATGATATACACAAGGGTTCTGCAGAAGTTTTCTTCCAGAAAGGAAAGAAGTTAATTTCCAGATTTTCCTTAGCCAGAAGCTAACACTGATCTGAAACCAAAATTTTTCAAGTAGTCTTCTATACACTTTTCTCTGTGAATTTGTCCAGTGTAAAGTTTTAGCATCCACAAAATGTCTGGAGGCTAAAAAACCTAAGCACTTTGATTACATTCTGGGTAAAGAAATAATGCCTTTTATTCTGACTTCCTGGATTCCTCTAATTCCCTTCAGCGCTCTCCTGTCTGGTCCACCAGCCAGTGCATGAAATATATGACTGATTTTAAGGGAAAAGATTAACTCAAGGTTCAAAAAAAAAATTAAAAAATCAGGGTTTCTTATAAAGAATTTTGGTTTTGCTTACCCAGGTGTTTAATTTCATTCTTCCTGTAGCCAAATTTGGACTGAGACACATGGTTTTCATTGGAAATACAATTACTAAAGCTTAGAGGTGCTGTGGTCCAAGGATTCATTTCACTCAGTCATCTGCTTTCTAAATATATGCTAATTGCTATTCTTTGTGTATTAGATGAGGAAAAAATAGAACCAATTAGAGAAATATTACCTTCTGCAGACAGTATTTCTGAGGATAAGATTGTTTTAGAGGTATAACATAATTAACAGAATTGGGTTTTTAATCCTTGTTTGCATCTTGGCACAGTTACAGGGCACATCTCCTCTGTTTGGTACATTTATTCGAAAGAGGATTAAAATACACTTTTCTTTTTGTACAAATTACTGGTTCTGTAGGCTGTGTAGGTGTTTTTCAGATGCACAGGCCATGCTTCCTTAAAAGCAATTGCATTTTGAGGTAAGATAGATACTATGCCCTTCCTATCAAAGTATAGTCATGTGTTACAAGCTGCCATTCTACAAATTTCCAGAGTGACATAGCAGATCATTTAGGAAACTTCCTGATAAAGTAAAATGTCTCCTCATATAACTGCCTTTTCAGCTAGAAGTAAAACAGAGTGCCTTGGGACTAGAAGGTTTAGCCATTAGTAGGGCTCTCATATCACCTTTATCTTTAAAGACATCCTGACAGTTTGCCTGGGCAGTAATTCTGGGCGGCATCACTTTGATCTGTTGGTGGCTGTGGTTTCTGCAGTGCCAGGGCTGACAGCAGGCAACACCCAACTTACTTCACACCATGGGTGTTTCTGTCATGTCTGTCATTTATTTCTGTCATTTATGTAATGACATTTACTGTCACTTTTGCTTCTGCTAATTTTTAGGTTGTAATTCTGCTGCCTAGTTCACATTAATAGCAGAAGTTGTTTCAGGGAGAATCAGTCATGGGGAGTATTTGGGTAGCTCCAAGGAAGAAGAGAGGCTATTCATCATTCAATACTACTGTAAAGGTGGTTGCTGTAGAAACCTCTTCCAGGTCTAGTAAATGTCAAGAATCAGATTGTACCCACTGCAGTGCCATAGTTCAGATGGGAGATGCTCCCACACACACTGAGCCTGAAGGCCTGGCGCCCCTTTCTGGAGATACCAGAGATTTCCTGGCTGGGTGCCCGGTGGGGGGACCAGCCATTACCATCACTGTCCATCTATAAGGTCATGATCACCCCATATTCACAGGGACCGCTTCATCCATCAGGGCACACACCCCAATGCTTTTCTCTGGGTCTGGTACTCATCGCCTGTACCAGAAAGAGGGAGGGATAAATTGTGACTGAATGTGTTTTACCTTGGGCTGACAGCAAAAGCCCAGGGCTTTACAGGGAGCAGAGTACCACTTGAAGGAGATCAGACCTGTTCTTTGCTGGAGCATCTGCTGAAGCACCCTTAAAGCAATGAGGTGTTCTTAGCTGGAGCTCTGAGCTCAATTGCAGGTTGCTGGCAACGATGTCCTAAGTTGCAAAGTGTGAATGAGACCAGGAGGCACAGACTTTGATCATAGCTTCATAAAGGGTCTGAGCCATAATTTAACCAAGTTCAATTCATTTGTACAGCAAAAGTGCTTTTTAAAGTAAAGATGCTCCTGCCACCACGTGCTTTACTTGGTTCCCTTTGAAAAGGACCTCTGAAATTCTTGGTGCTTTGTTTTTCAATTCGCTTGTGGTGCCTCTAGTAGGGGTGGTGCAAACTTGCTAAAATAAGTGGTTTATCTCTCTCCCCAGAGCTGAGGTCTTGTTATGTGGGGTTTGTGAACTATTTAGCACTTCTGTGGGGTTCCTGCTAGTAAAATGAGCCAATGTGTCCATCCCGTTCTGCCATGCTCTTTGTGAACCGTTCCTTGACTTCATAATAATTTGCTTTGGTTCAGTTCATCTTGGGTTTCGGCATGAAAGGTATCCTGGGTCTCTCTTGACTGTGTAATTTATTTCAAAGTATGCTTTCTGCGACTAATGTTTCTCCCTTTCCATTTGAGATCAGTAAGATGGAACTGCATCATTCTTAATGTAACATTGATTTGGCAGAGTGATGTTTCTTATCCTTGGGGTGAACTTCAAGATTGGTTATAGATATCCATGTTCTGAATGAAGACACAAGAATATCTCATTACTCAGCTATTACAAAGTATCTCGTGTTTTCAGCTGCTATAGACACCGTTGATTTGTTTTGATAAGTACGTTAGGAGCCCAGAACTTGGCAGGACATGTTATTGATCTCATGCAATCCATTCTGGACATTTACATGGGAGTATCCTTTACAAATCAATTTTCTCTGAGCTTTAATTTAAATACCAGTTCCCCTTGAGGATCTTTCTGGGTCACATTTATTCTTGAGCTGTACTTTAGCACTGAGTAAACTGATTAATAAATGCAGACACTCTCATTAGCTATGTGCCAGCTGCTGTCAGACATAGCTATTGAGCCTGTTCAGTGTGCTGGCTTGCTTGTTTCTATAAAGAATAATACTCAGCTCCATCTACCTTCAAAACAGTGTTCAGATCTCAGCCGCTCAATCCCAGCTGCTCTGTGTGGAGGCGAGTATTAAGGCACTTTGCCTGGGAAGAATATATAAGTTGAAGTGGTGTCATTTAGCCAGTTGTTAGACTCTGCAGGAAAACTGTCTGCTACCGTTTTTCCTCAGGAGCCAGAGACTGAGAAGTATGTATCAAGAGAACCTTAGAAAGGATCTGAGTGAAGTCAGTGTCGCACAGTGCTATGCAATCCATAAAAAGAATGTGATGAGGCAATTATGAATGAATGTAATATTTGACTTTGGAAAGATGGAGGGGAAAGGTTAAAAGAGGAAGAGAGCTAGAATGGTCACTGTGAGGCACTGCCAAATTAATGTTTCTTTGCTTTTAGCTGCTGGTCATGGAAAACAGATATGTGGGAACTGGACAGAGGTTTATGGGGTGTCTGGAGCCAGGGACTGCCTGGACAGAGGTCCCGTGAGAGGGTTCTTTGTCCTCTCCTCATGCAAATGCCCCTTACTGGTATCGTAGAGTTAAAATATTCCAACAGTTTCTTAGAAATGATGGCCTAGGTTCCCAAACCATTTCCCTTTCTTTTTTCCTTTCATTTCTTTTCTCTCTATGTTTCAGATTATGCTTGGCCTTTGCCTAAACAGTTGTGCCCTATATGGATTTCCCTAGATGTGCTCTTTTCAACTGCATCTATTATGCATCTCTGTGCCATCTCTCTTGATCGGTATGTAGCAATACGCAATCCCATTGAGCACAGCCGCTTCAATTCCCGCACCAAGGCTATTATGAAAATTGCTGCAGTTTGGACCATATCCATAGGTAAGCAATGCGGCTCACGCTCTTAACTGTGTCTTAATGAATCATAGCGTTACTCCAATTTTCATTTAGGATTTTTAAGAGGATACTCAACTTAATTTACCTGGCCTGCATGCTCGAGTATGATAAATGGTTACCGGGAAATAGAAATCTCTCACTGTGGTTGGTCACTGACCAAAACAAGGAGTCATTTCTCAGGATACCTCCACTTCCGGCGCTGAAGCATTGCCGCTGCGTACATATCAATATGCCGATAACAACAGTAACACAGACAAATGGTACTATAAAACTGCTGTGTAAACAGCAGAAAATAACATTAGCAAAGACTCTGGAAAGAAAACCCAGGCAGTGCAAATGATGTGTCTACACCGAGCAGTTAAACTTCTTCAAATTCTGGTAGTGGTTTAAGTGAAGCAGCACAAAATACAGTGAGGTATTTGCTGCTCTTGTGCAGCCTCTATAGCCTGTATTATACCCTGCCGTGGTTGGATGTTGCTGCTAGTATTGAACTAGCAAGATTGAAGTTGTAGTAAATGAGGGATAGGTATAAAATAAGATATTTTTTATCACTTTGATAAAAAGCAATAAATAAAGCAGCGGTAAAATAAGAAAGAAAAGGAAAAATGATAACAAGATGATGCTGTAATACCAGGAATTATGAGAAGAAAATAATTTGGAAGGGGAGTACTTTCAATGTGCTTTATAAAAGAAACATTTGGGGCAGGGTCAGAAGAATTGTACGACCACTTCCTCCTGCTGTATTGACTTTTTTCCTTGAACAAAATGCAGCCTTACAAAAATTCAACACTTAAATTTTCTTTTATAAAGCAGTTGTAATTTACAACACTGTACTGCAAAAAAAACCATGTTTCAGGTGTTTGAACTTTTCTTAGGTTTTGCCTGCTTTAGAAGTGGAGTATGATACTGGATGTCTAGGTGTTGCAAGGGCTACTTTCAAAGAAGCATCCAGAATCCTCCCAAATCCTCCAGCAAAGCTGTCTGTATCTGTCCGCAGGATTAAGTAGCACATTGCAAAACCTGGGCAATAAGACTCTTCCATTTCCATTTCTGGAGCTAAGTTACAGATTTTTGCCTGTGCTGCCATGCATGTTGCAGACATAGCCTTAGAAATTTTGGCTAGTAGTGAATGAAAGCACAAGCCAGCTTTCTCAGGTGATGTTTCACAAGTCTGTGTTTATAATAGGATGCGAAACAGGTGAGAGGGTGAACACTAAATGAAATAGCTTGGAAATGAGGTAGAATGGCACTTCTGTTTTGCAGGCACGTGGCTTGTCAGCCCTCAATAAGGCAACAGGTGCTGCATTTTTCCCCAGCATCCAAGTATCTTTAGGAGGAATCTGTGAGCAGTAACTCAGTGGGATGGCTGCAGTGCATAACGCTTTGGTGCTCTGCAGGGGTAATGCTTCCCTCCCCAGGCTGGGAAGGGAGATGTTACAGCTGTACCTACATGCCCTCCTTTGCTGTGATCATAGCAAGAGGGTGTACAGCATGTCTGGGTGTTGTTTATGTTTTGATGCAGATACAGTCCAGGGGTGTCTTTGCTTGCATCCTTTTTTTTGTTTGTTTTTAGATACAGGCAGAATCAATACTCCCTAGAGAGTGTGTTCAGGTCACTGAAATGCTGTTGAATTTCCACCCTCCCCAGTGCATGTGGTAGGGTTTACCCATTTACTTGGGCTTTCTCCAGAAGGTTGCATTGAATGGAGAAAGAAATGTACTCTTGGTATGCATCTAGCTTATTTTAGCATAGCAATTTTTACTTCATAAATGAATTTAGAAACATGTCAGACACAGGAATAAACTCAACATGGAATGAAAGAAAACTCATCCAAAGTTGTTGTCTTCTGACTCTTAGCTATTTGTCGCTTGTAAAGGTCATATTTACTTGATTAAGTATCACATTCAAAGCAGTGCTTAAATGCAAGCTTTTCGGTTTGCATTTTCTAAATCCCGCTTCAGTTGGACTGAAGAAACTTTTACATTCACCACATGTAAAGAATCCTCAATTCAGTTCCTGAATCTCAATTTTAAATAGGAAGTAAAAAGCATGTAATCTGTGTTAGTTTAGTAGCAATCCATTTTCCTGAAATGTTAATGCTGACAACAAAATACATAATAGCTCACTGAGCTATTAATTGGGCAGGTTGTTGAAACCTAAACCTATTATTAGGTTTTTAAGCAGGAGAACATAAGGGAGTCCTCCTGTCTGTTGACAATTGCTTTATGAACAGGTCTTTTCCAAAACCCTCTTTCTTCCAGGTAAAAGTACCTCACAGCCAGTTGTCCTGTGTTTTAGCAAATATAACCTGAGGAAGATTCCTTGTGCTCAGTTGGAGAAATAGTGGGTGCTGTGAAGGGCTGGTTTTGTAAAAGTGAGTTTTGTGACAAAGCGCTGTGCTGAGGCTGGAAATGGAAATGTAGGCAACAGAAATATCCACACATTTGAAAATGAAAATAAATTATAGATGTGAGCTTGCTGGCAGAATCTTGATGCTTTTTCAAGACATCAGACTTTGTACTGTTGCATGTGTGAAGTTTTTCACTGATAACATGGGCCTAAGTATCTCCCTGGACTCTTTGGACCCTGCTCTGAGAAAGGTGCCCTTGGGCTACCCTGGTGAAGAGAGGAGATTCCCATGCAGCTCTCAGCAGGAGTGGTGAGGAGCCAGTCAAACATTAACTGCACACTGGATAATAAAAAAAATGTTAACTTGGTAATATTACTATAAAAAAATACCACTTTGGAAATGTCCTAACCCTGCCATGTCAGGAAGATTGGAACTAGATGATCCTTAAGGACTCTTCCAGCTCAAACCAGTCTGTGAGTCTGTCTCTATGGTTCTATGTGAAGGAAGAAACTTCAGTGGCGTGGAAGGGAGCACACACATTGTTTCTGGTATGATAAGTCAAACTTTTTAATTCTGAAGCTTCTTGTGGCCCAGCTGTGCATCCACTAGCACAAAAGGGGTTTTTCTCTGCTTCCCAGAAAGTTTGGTCATTTACCAGAGACTGTCAGAATTACCCTTCCTGTCAATTTCCCAGTTTATAGTTTTACATGCTTAGTAACAATGTGAATTCAAGCTAGTTGATAAGTGCCTGAGACATGGCCATCCTTTAAATTCTGCTCTTTGTATCAGTGCCATAAGCAGACCCAATGTCTTTTGGTTTTGTTCATTTGTTTGAAAACAGGAAAAAAAAAGTCACAAAAAGGGAAATGTGCTGTTGAATTACCGTAAAACCATGATATGTGTTGTGTTAAAACTGGACTTTTTTTTCTTTTCATTATTGCTCTGACTCACTAATAATATTATAATTTTGATTTCAGGTAGATATTCAGAGTTTGTATATAGAATAAACCATTCAACTTTAAAAAGGAATTTTATATCCCCACTTAGCTTTCATCCTACTTGATTGTTTTATTCAGGAGATCTGTTTAAATAAGTATGAAAGATCTGTTCCACGAGGATTAGTAAATCTCAGATGAAGTGATTTTATGTCTAACATATTTCTGCTTCCTCCCTGAGTGTTCTGCTCTCACACGGCCGAGTAGCCCTATCCACCCACACTGCCCTAATGATGCCCTTAGCAGCCTCCAGGTGTCAGTTAAGCCTTCCTTCAACTCACTGGGGGTAATCCCAGTGGGAAACTACAGCCTGAGGAATGTTCTTGGAGTGGTGCCACTGATATTTCAGAGGAATTGCGGTCTCCTTACAGGCTAAGAGTAGGTTGGGTGCATGGGGGTAAGGGGGGGATGTGTCTGAGTAATTTGCATAGTCTCCCTTGGGTCACATTTAGAGCATATTTAGGGGTTTGATTGGCATTTCTGCCATAGGTGTGTCTTCAGGATCAGTGACTTTCTCAGCAAGGCATGTATTTGCTCTCACACTGGCTGATGAGATGTACTTGCTCCTGAGAGACTGTGTTTTGGGACAGAGACACATGAATTTCTTTACAGGCTTCAGGCTGTGGTTAGAAAACAAATACTTGGATACACTTAAGGGAAAAAAAAAAACATAGCAAAACCACTGCTAATGGTGAAGACATCCAATATATGGTCAAAATGCATTACCAAGGTTTTGCTCCAATCTTTCCCACCAAGCCAACTGGTTCTCTATGTGGCTAATGGCTTGGAGACAAGGGAGAAGTGTGAAGACAACTATCTCTGCACAGCAAAGGTTAGGCCTTTTAAAGGAAGCAAAGGGTGCCCTTTGCTTCCTGTAAAAGTGAACACATTCCTGAGTATGAACATTGCTGTGATAGACAGACAGGAATGCTACTGATGAGAAAAATGGTTGCATGTTAATGAAGGCTGAGAGGGGACCATTAGTGTCTCTCCAGATTTGAGAGAAAACAGTATGAATGTATATTATGCCTTTTTATGTTAGACATTGTGTCTGACAGTGTATGTTTGATGGAAATTCTTCCCTCATGAGCATGAGGGTTGTAGTTGATTTCCGCAGGCAGAGACGCTGCAGTATGGGTGAGCCTGATAGATTTTGTTAGCCTCAAATGACAGGTGGTGCCAGGATTGTGAGCCAGGCTACTACCTGCTTCTGGTGGAGCAGTAGAGCAGATTTGTGCTCATAGAACTTTTTCAGACCTGTCTTCTGGTCGTGGGTGAGAGAGAAACCCTTGCTTTGTGGTGTAGCACATAACACAAAAGTTTTGTCTGCCTCTGCTTCCCATCGGTTATTTTCTCTAAAGACCTTTTGCTCTGAGTGGTTGCAGGGTGATTACCCAAAGGGATGTTGATTCATCAGGGTGAGGAAGATCATAACATTTGATAAGAAGCCAAGTTCCTAGGAAGGGAACTACCTTGGGATTTCAGGCAAGCCGGGGGGGGAGGCGGAGGGGGTGTTGGGCTTGGAGTGGTTTGATTTTGTCATCAGACATCAGTGAAATGTTTTGTCTGTGACAGCAGCAGATAGTGGTGGTCTGAAGTGTTTTGCACAGAAGATGGGTTGACCTTCCCACCACATCCATTCCCAGGGACAAGGGAGATGCCAGTGTCTCTGTTTGAGGTTACTGGCACTGCACATCTGCTCAGGCATCCATGTTTGGTTTCTTGGGGAAGCTCGGCCCTGGTAGCAGATATGCTGTAAGCAAGAACAGGAGCTCCATCCCCCTTTGTCCAAACACGCTGTTGGAAACACATGGCTGAGCAAACCAGGAGAAGCAATTTAGAAAAATAAAAGGGCAGGTGGGAAAATAATTTATTTCTTTGGTATTTTCCTGACGTTTGCTGGTTTTCCATCAGGGCTCAGGTTGTTCAACGCACTCGCAAGGTTTAAGTAAAGGTCAGCAACTTGTTCAGGCACAGTCAGTAATTGCACTCCTCTGTTTGCAGTTGTGCTCATTGGGGACAGGCACATCCTTCAGAGTTCAGCACCCTTTTATCTTTGACTTTAAACCAATACGAGGCTGGCACTGTTGTTTTATTAGAACAGTTAGATAGAACTAGACCTAATCCAGCCCTAAAGGTGCACTGCTGCTGTTAGCACATGAAACGCGCTGCAATTAGTCTGATGACATATGGGGGATATATGGAATTTTTGTGGTTTTGAACACTTCAAAAGCCCACATTCTTCAGTTGGCCTCTGAGGAGCTTTGCTTCCTGAAAGTGGTGCCTTGTCTTTTACAATGCAAGTCAGGAGGCTACTGTCTGTTGGGGTTTACCTCTTGCTGTCTGTTAGTTATAATTAGAGAAATGTGCAGGCCCTTTGCGAGACACTTCTGTTAAGAAACCAAGCAGATTTGTCTTAGTTTTCCTTTTCTGAGAAGATTAGAGGAGTCAGTTCCTATTTCCTCTAATGGACTTTAATGTTAATGCACAGTTACAGCAGCTGCTAACATTCAGGTGGATGTCTCTTAAAGTTGTAACCCACATTCATTTTGTAATAATAATTTAAAAAATATGAGGTTAAAGATATAGATTTAAACGTGCAGTGTTTAGCATGGAGAGCAGTGTTCTTGGCTTTGCAGCGTTGACTTCTTTGGTGGCAGTCCTAGGCTTGTTTGGCACACAAACAAATTAATTTTTTTTTTAATTATAAGTGCCAGGAGGATGGTAGCAAGGTCCAAAGCCCACCTGCAGCAGCAGAGCCCTTGCCATGGATCACAGCAGAATTTGAGTCCAGTGCTGACACCATGAGTGGTGTTCCCTGGCATTCCCAAGCCCATAGACCTGCAGCAAAATGTGACCCCTCTTGTGTTCAGCCCTGAGAACCCCATGCATGGAAAGACAGAGTAAACAGAGAGTAAAACATGCCTCTATTTTCTTTAGTGAGATTGTTGTCCCTGGAGGAAATGAAATACCTTCTTGTATAAGAATGTTTTGAGAAAGAATGGAAATTACTTCTTTTCTTAGTAGAAGTAACCATTGAAGATTGCATCTTTCCAGTAATCTCTATCAGTCTCATGGGCTTTCACAGAAGAAAACAAGATATTAAACACAAAAACATTATTGGTTTTAATTTAAGTCGAAATTCTGTGAATGTCGATTTGGACATCTAGCTGGCTTTTTCTCTGGAGCTTGTAAATGTTTTACAAAGCCTTATTTGTAGTCATTTGGGTTTTGTTTTATTAATTGAGAATCTGTGAAGAGCATCTGTTACTCTGTGTCCACAGAACAATCTCAGCCCATTTGGTGAACTGTTCTGCTGGCTTAAGAACATCTTTAAAGCTAACAAGAAGCAATTAGGACAACAACTGTAATTGGATTTGTAATCCAGACGATCGCTCTGTCTTGCTTTCCCACTGCTTTGTCAGACAGAAGCTAAAGGAGAAGGGAAAAAATCACATTCATCTTGTCCCTTGTGAACTGCTGTGTGAAGAGGGGTGTGCTGCTCAAGCTGTTGCCTGGTAGGAGGGTGAACCCAGTGCTGAGTCTAGCAGGGACCTGGTTTGTGGCTTGCTTGCTGCTAGTGGCTGGTTGTCTCTTCTTACTGGGAAAACAACAGTTGCCTTAGGCACTGCTCAAACATAAAGAAAGTGGACTGAGTTTGCTCTGAAGAGCAAAGAGTGATATGAAATAAGCTTTTACCTTGCAAGTTTGTGGAACAACACTGCCTTGCTTTGGGAATTCGCTGCTGCCTTGGTTAGAAAGGGCTATTTGACACAATTGGAAAAGGCCTCTGAAGCTGAAGAGCGCAGTTCCAGTTGATGGAGTGTGTGTCGGATCAAGTGCAAGGCAAAGGCTCACAAAACGTTCTGCACTGGGGCTCAGAGAGTTGAACCACAGTAAGGCTGGACAGCAGATGGCTTTGGAGCCTCTTGCCTGATTTTGCTGTCACCAGCCTTGTGTTGGTGTAGTGAGTTTGCCTTTCTCTGACCAACTGACCTTAATGCTTAAGTTATGAACAGTTAAAACCACAGTGCTAGTACTGTAGGGTGCTTCAGTCAAGTGGAGTTGAATGCCTTCTCCACTCCTTGAGGTGAACTAAAGGTAGGCATTCAGGGGCCATGGGAATGCTTAGCATGATGCACAGTATGTACTGATCAGTGTAACCTCGTTGAAATCAGGGCCAGGCTGTGAGGTGCATCTGCAACCCAGGTATTTGTGCATTTGGGATTATGGCACTAGCAATTATGCAGTAACCCTCCAAGAAGAAAACTCCTCTGGGATGTCTGAGACCTTCCACACTTCTCACTATTGGGGTGGTGTGGAGTTAATTTCTGTTGCCCAATGTGTGTAACAGACTTAGTTCCCTTTAGGGCTGGATCCTGGGATGGATCAGTGATAAATCTCACATGATTTATAAAGGAGAAGTGTGAGGCAAAAGTAAGTGTTTGAGATGAGGGTAGGTCTGCCCATTCAGCAGTGCTGTAGGCTAGCTGGCAGCTGAATGAATGCATTGGCAGATCTTCCAAAGGCATCTTTCTTTCCTGTTAATGATGGGATTTTCCTGGATTGGAGGGAAGAGCAACTAAAACCTGGTGCTGTCTCTCTTCTGTGCTTTCTCAGTTTGAAATCCCACTTTGTCATGAGAGTTATGACAGGCATGTTTCCATTACAGCAGGTACCTCCTGTCATCAGAACTGAAGTATCTCATGCTCACACAGGCTGCCATCAGTGCTCTTGGTTTGTACAACCAATTCTTCATATCTCAGAACTAGGTTATTCTTCCCAAGTGTACTTTACATGTGTACCATGAAGACAGCCTGAAACTTCATCTCGTTTCCCTTTGCTAAAGCAGTAACACTAAATTCAACGATGACTGCTTCATGAACCTATACCCATTTTGGAATATGTGTTATAGAAGGCTCTAAAGCATAAAATTATCCATGAAAATATAAGCACAATGGAGAGTCATTGATTTAATTCTGATTTCTTCCACCACCCACCACCTCTTGAATGTCTATAGTTTGATGCAGCCAAGGTATGAGAAAGGTGTCTGACGACAGAGTCAATGGCTTGATGGGATGAAGGTTATTTCAGTGGCATCGATTTGTGACAGGCACCTGGAGTGGACTGTGACAGCAAGGTACAAGGGTTAACATTTCAGAAAGATGGAAACTGCTTTGCCAAGGGTAAGCAGATAAACACGAGCATGTAGAGGGAAAGAAGACCAAATCCTGGAACTATCACTTGGGATAAGGAAACACATACTGTAATCACAGAAGGCATTTATAATCATTACTTTTCAGAAGAAATTCCTTCACTAGATTACTGGAAAATGGTAGTTTTATGGTAAGGACAAATTGCAGATGTATTCTCTAGAATCCTGGAAAACACTTAGCTGGAATGGGAAAAATGTCCTGGTTAATCTCTTAAGATGAGCAGTTCTTTGTCCTTCTTTAAAAGGACAGAGAGGAATTCTAAAATAAAGAAAAAGTCATAAAATTAGTTTGACATGAGGAGAGAGTTAAATAGTATAGCTTTCTTCAGTTCCACAAGAGGTGTAAGAGACCAGGGATGATAGAGGTCTATAAAATCACTGAAAAGACAGAAAAGGTAGCCAAAGAGTTAGTTATTCAATTTTTCTTGCAGTAGAGAAGCTGAGTAGAGTCAAAGGAAATTATTGGGCAGATGATTTTAAATGAGCAAGAAATACTTAGTCCACGTGGAAAACAGATACATTGTGGAACTGATGGCTGCTGAGTACTGCAGAGTTAAAAATGTGACCAAGCATTCACTGGAGATAGGTCTCTCAAAGGTTGTTTCAAAAACGAGGTGTAGATGCAGCTTCTTGCTGTGGATTTTTCTAAGCTATAATGCTGACAGTTATTTCCATGTACTCATAAACACATAGGTTGTGGTATTCCAAAACATATTTTATTGGTCTTGGCTGAGTCTTGACTGATTTCTTTGGAAGGTTTTGGGTCTGTCCAGGTGTGGCACTGAGCTCCACAGATCAAAGAGCAAAGTCTGGATCTCAGTATACATGACATCCAGTACTCTGGCATGAGTCCTCTATTCCCTCTTCTGTCTGTCCCCACAGTAAATTGCTGATGATTTTCACAGGATAGAATAGAGCATGTGTACAGACACATATTCCTTAGAGGAAAACAGTGTTGATGAACATTATGTAAATCCACCTGAGTTAGAACAATTGAAAATGTTTTCATTCTTTCATCCCTTTGCTCTGTGAGGGACAAGCCAGCAGCTACTTGTGGGTGTGGGCTACTCTGTACAGGCATGCTCTGGGCTTGACATGCTGTGTCCACTCTGTCTGTAGACACACTGCTATCAGCAAAGCCCCTCCATGCAGGACTCCAGCTTCAGAAAGGCCTCATGTCCTGAACTCCTGGACAAACAAGCTGTGCTGGGTGATGCTAAAAAGGAAAAGGGATCCAAAATCTCTCTTGTCTGCCATTAAGTCCACAACTGTAAAAAGTGCTGTGCCACCAGGATACAAGAGAAACTGCCTTGGCAAGCGCAGTGATTCCTGAGGCTTATTAGTCTGCTTAATGCTTAGGAGTAGCTGGAAGCTGTGCTCTAGTTACTATATAATTGAATCATTTAAAGTTTCCTTCCTTTCAGTCAGAGGGTTTGGAGCTGGGGTTCTGATTTCAGACCATCATGTCAATCTGATTACCATTATAGCTACACCTTTTCTGCTCTCATGTTGCCTGTTGTTCGAGCTATTAGCCCTGTGTTCAAGACAGAGGGGTAGGAATCAGGCAGACGTGTGCTGCAGCCCTTCCATCTGACTGCGTAATTGCCTTCCTTAAGAATTCCAGCAAGACTGTCTCTGTGGTACTTCTGTTTCACAAAAGGGCTTGGAGAGATCACTGTTTGCACCAAGACAGTCAAAAGGATCCAGTTTTTCTTCCACGTGTCTGTGATGTCATAACAACAGTGGCCATTTTTCTATCAAGATTATTTTAATCTCTTTAAGAAACTTACTTCTAAATCTTCATAGTGTAATTCTTTTGCATTTTGATATTTCCCCCCTTTATAGTTTGCTTCAATCTACCCTATGGCAGTGATTTCAACACAACACCCTCCCCCAGACTGGCAGACATGGGATGGCCAGCTGGAAAAGGGCAGGGTAATTGCCTTTTCTACACCCACAAATTGTCATTAATGCTAGAAAAAGAGCTTGTTAGAAGGGTTATGCTGCATCAGCTCTGGAGCACAGCAAAGCTCCTGGGGAGGGAGTGTATGCCCTGGAGCTGCACTCCCAGGAGTGTTGTTACATGAGATTTTCCCTTCAATCTGGGAGTAGCAGCTTCTCCTTTGAACAGCTTTAGGCATAAGGCTGAATGCATGCAGAACCTGCATCATCTCTGCTCCTCTTCAGAACCCCATCCATCCAGATAACTTTCTCTTTTGGTCTCATTCTTCTAGGGATATCTACACCCATTCCGGTCATTGGTTTGCAGGATGACTCCAGGGTGTTCGTAAATGGGACCTGTGTCCTCAACGATGAGAACTTTGTCCTCATTGGATCCTTCATGGCGTTCTTCATCCCTCTCATCATCATGGTGATCACATATTGCCTGACTGTCCAAGTTTTGCAGAGACAGGCAACGGTGTTCATGTGTGGAGAGGTGCCCAAGCAGAGAAGGAGCAGCGTAAACTGCCTCAAGAAGGAAAACAACGCTGAGAACATTTCAATGCTTCACAATCACGAGGGGGCATCTCACTTGAACTCTCCTGTAAACAAGGAGGCAGTGCTTTTTCGGAAAGGAACTATGCAGTCCATCAACAACGAGCGAAGAGCCTCCAAGGTCCTAGGCATTGTCTTCTTTTTGTTCCTCATCATGTGGTGCCCATTTTTCATCACTAATGTCATGTCTGTCCTTTGCAAGGAAGCCTGCGATAAAGACCTCTTGAGTGAACTCCTGGATGTGTTTGTTTGGGTGGGGTATGTTTGCTCTGGGATTAATCCTCTCGTATACACACTCTTCAATAAAACATACCGCAGGGCTTTTTCCAATTACATCCGTTGCCAATACAAGACCGGTAAAAAATCAGCGCTGCGGCAGAATCAGTGTCTGAATGTTGCTTCAACAGCTTTATATGGGAAAGATCTGACTTTAACTAGTTATCGAAATGGCAATGAACTCAACAGCATGGAACTAGATGAAGTTGAGGAGGGCCTTGAAATGCAACCAGGGACTTCAGAGCTCTCCATAAACAGCTGTAATGTTGTAAGCGAAAGAGTGAGCTGTGTGTAGAGGTGGCTCACACAGCCTTTTGCTACGGGGTTATCTGTAGCCAAAATATATTGTGTAAAAATGTAACTGTTGGTCAAAGGACAATGTAAATATTGCATTCTGAACAAAGTTGTTTGGGTTTTTTTAAAGAAAAAAAAAAATTGTCTTTCCAGTTCAGTACTTAAAACCATATCTATTAATATATTGCAGTGAAGTTTAAGGTTCTATATTTACTGTTAATACTAGATCAGAACTATTAGTTACTTTGCATATGTCATGGACAAAATGTTTGAATTCTTTTTCCAGTGCATGAACAAAAATGCTGAATATTTATCTCAGGTGGCATTTGCTGGAGTCCAGAATGGCACGTTAATAGTTATATATCAACTACATGCTATTAGACTTGATCAGTATAACTTTTTTTTTTTCAAGTTGACAGTAAATATATACTTTAAATCCTCACCCCTATTTGTGCCGTGTAAAGACTGTACAGAAACCTGGCAGAGAGATGTCATGGAAGTGTAGCGGCTGTGCAGGCACCTGGCCAGATGTGTCCTGTTACAGGTAGTGGCCTGCTGCTGTACTGGGGCAATCTTGCACTTCAAAGGACCTCTGTTAAATTTTTACTCCCTCTCCAATCCTGCTGTTTTCTTTCCTGCCCCAGGAGGCTCCAGCTCCCCCAAGGAAGGTGGGGAATGCAGTAATGGTGGGGTTTTGCAATCTTGGCTGGGATCACTTGGAGAAGCATGAGAAACCAGGCGAACCCTAGTTATATGCTTCAACCATTTTATAAATGGGGTGCCTCAAACATGTCAAAAGCTGCTTTGGTCCTACAGAAAATCATCAGCTCTGGTACGGAGCAATTTGTGCTTGGTGTGATGGCACTGTCTTCACAGATTGCTTGGATGATCAGGGTCTTTGGTTGACTTGGAGAAGAGTGTTCTGGCTTTGTGCAAGCTCTTGTCCTCTCAGTCCTCATGTCTGTTTATTCCTTAGCTTGTTTAGCATTTGCTTTTGGTTTTTCAGCATCCCAGGATTTGCAGTGCTGGTGACAGAACACTGCTTTGGGTGGAGAGCAGAAGCTGCTGTGTATCTGTGTATATGACACTGGTTGGGTTCAGGCTGCGAGATGTGGGATACACCTCCCTGGGGGATGCTCAGGAGAGAGGCATACATGAGGGTTCCTGCTTTGTTTCTCCTGTCTCAGGAGGAGGTGGGCTGAGATAGATAGAGTATGTAATTGGTATCATTTTTGGTGACGTGTTTCAAGAGTAAATGATGACCAGGGACAGGAAGGAAGCAGACCTGAAGCTAGTCTACATGGAAGATTAATCTGGATTAACTTTTGAATTTGATTTATTCTGATTCACTTGCAAAGTAAATTACAGTATATCATATTAATGCCACTTACAACTTAATGAAATCATCCACATTGGGATTTAATGCAGTTTAAGTAATCTGCTTTTAATTTGCACCATGTATAATTTCAATGAATTCTGCTCTGTGTTCCTGTGTAGACAAACCCTCCAAGGCATTGTGTCTTTCTGGCACTGTGCCTCGGGGATGATGCTTCTTATGCAGTTTTCCTTGTGTAGAGTGTTGAATAATGCCAGATATCACCCATAAGGTTTTTATATCTTCATTAACTAATACAGAAATCCATCTAACATGGATGCATTTAGCATTACTGACGGCCTCCGGCTATGAAAATCCTCAGAACACAAAAGCTTGCACTAGGCATGGACAAATTGCATTCTGCTAACATCAACTGCTTGTACTCTAAGCTTGCTGTGTTCATCCCACCAAAATTAACTGTAGTAGAAATAGAAAATTCTGCTAGTGCTTTAGCATTATGTTGTGCTTCTGTGTTGCTGTACACAACCTCACTGAGGTGACTGCTGAAACATGACATGGAGGTTGATTCTGCTGCTGAGTTGCTCCCAATTTGAGGCATCAAAGCTGATGGTCATCTCCCTCATCCTTGCCTGGAAAAAATCCATAGTACTCCCTTGCAGGCATGTACCCCAGCGCAGAGTGTAGCTTACTACTTGCAGAAGGCAGCAGAGATGCACCATGTGCCAGCCTGCTGATACCACCATGGGCTTGAACGCTTGAGAATCCCACTTGCCTCTCCAAAAAGGTCTGGTAACCTGTAGGAAAAGGATTGGCCAGAGACACAACCTTGTGCCTTCAGTGACTGCCCTTTGCTCTGAGACAGATTTGACTATCTCAAACAGTACAGAAAAATCAGAAAGATCACTTTGCTTTTTAAGTTCAGGTATGTTTTTTTTTTCCTTGAGTGGATTCATAGCACATCTTCCAAACATGTATATGTGTGTATATATATATATGTGAGTGTGTACATAAATATATATACATATATATTTAAAAGCCAACTACAGACTTTGAAAGCATTTAGCAATAAGTTGAATTACAGTAGCTTCTAGCACACGTGTGAATAGGTCATGTGTGAATAGCTCATTTTCCACGGCATCCTCGAACTCAGTGTAAGCCCACACACAGGCATTGTCTTTGCTTAGGAGCCTCTGTGTCTTACCCTTGCCAGTTCTGTTGTATGGGCAAAAAGGGAACCTACTATATTTGGATGTAAATAATGGGAAATGAACAGAATTTACAGAATTTTTATAAATGTTTTTAAAAAAATCAGCACTGGAACTGTAAATATGTCAGGCGTTGCGACTCAGCTGGACCCATGCCGATGTATGTCACTTGTTCAGATAAGGGGACTGCCTTACCGAGTTCTCTCCCAGCCAGCAGATGATAACATTTTTGTGAATGGTTAAATACTGTCACTTACCCAACTTCCTTTGGGTCATTCACATCAGGGTTTTGTGATGCTGCTATTAATTTATTAAAGAAGGTTTGTTGGTTTAATCACTCTTAATTTTATTTTTTGTGGTCTATCAGAAAATAAATGAATGAATGTGCCCCCCTCTCTTTCTTTTATCTGTCCCCCATTAAAAATCTTTCCTGAATGAAAAATATGTTTCGACCAAAAACCAGTACAACAGCAAGTGATGGGGACAAAGATGAAGATAACTTTCATTTCTCCTCCCACTGTTGTTTAATCACAGAATTAGATTCATCAGCTATCCCAACACTTCCAACCCCAAAACATTTTAAATAGGAAATCACTGATAAATTATTTGCCCTCTTCTCCTTACTCCTTCTAGGAATAACTGTTTAAAATGACATATTTTAAATTACCTCAGTTTGAAGAATGGATTTAGTTCTCTGCAAATAACCAAACTCAGGCTGTCCCCACAGCAGCTTTGCTTCTCCTGACCTGTTGTCATTAACCATGGTGGTGCCTCAAGAAGCCCTGCCCTGAGCTGGCAGTACCCGCTGGAAGTTTTGTGAGTCCTCGGATCTTGGCTCAGGTACAGTTTTGTCTTACAAACAGTGTGTGTGGTGGTTGTTTGTTTTGAGTGTGGACAGAACAAATGAAAACAGTTCCTTGGAAATGATGCTGTAGGCTGAAATGTGTTGGTTGCTTTGTTTCCCAAAGCAGATGGGAGGTGTGCAGGCACCTTTCTGGGCTGTAGGGGCTTGAAGCCTTCCCCAGCACAGGTCAGAAGCAAGGCTGGCCATGTTTCCTCAGGCCAGACTCTGGCTTGTGGCTGAGCAGCCTGGCTCCCAGGCCTGAGCTGGCTTGTCTATGTCTGTTGCCCCACACAGCCGAGTCTGAGGGGTAGCATCCATAGAGTCAGCCATGGTGGCTTTGGTGACCTCTGAGAGCCAGAGGCTGACTCCTGCACTTCCCACTCTGCCATCAGAGTGGTTCCAAGGAATGTTTATCAAAACGGTGTTTTATATATATAAATATATTTATATACATAAGTATAAATAGATCTATTTTGAGGACGAGGACCTGCTCCTTTAGTCCTGTGCTTACTGAAGATAAAAGCAGCTACCCAGAGGCTTGGCATTTGGGACATATGGTTTAGAGCCAGTGCTGAGGAGCCTCAAGGCATCCCACATCAGCACAGCTCTCCATGTTTTAATGAATTGTGAGTCAGCAATAATTTTTATTTGCGTGATGATTTAAAGATACCAATTTTAGTTGATGAGTAGTCACTGTGAGCAGTGTGGTTCGTGCCTTTTTCTCTGTAGAGACCCTTGTGTCAGCCATTAGTGCCTTTCTTCTGTACAGCCCTACAGAGAGGTTCATCACCAGCGTGGAGCGCAGCGCTCTTCCCTCGCAAGTTGACAGGCTGACTGCAATCATCTGATGTGCTGGAGCCAGGAGAACTCTGGATGTGGAGACCCAAACTCAAAAGGAAAGACATATTTAAAAGAAAAAAAAAAAGCAAATAACAAGCAGGTCTTCAGAAATATTGTTTAGCTTTGAGCTCACTAAGTGTATCTGATATTCTTGCAGGGAAATTTTGCTAATCTGACATTCCAAAAGCAGAGTCTGTCCTGTGATAAAGATGCAGATGTCTCTTGGGTGGGTTTCCTCCCTGGGTCACAACTATCATTAGAATAGCTACATGCCAAGCCAAGAACTGCACTTGACCTTAGCTTCATTTCAGACTGGAGTAGAGAAAGCATCAGAAGCTTTTTCCTGGGGAAAAAAGCATACAAATAGCACCGACATTTGGGCAGGTGCAGCAGAAAAACAGATGGACAGATGTATGCCCACATCTGTTTTCATGAACACAAACATCCCAGAACTCCCAGAGAGCAAAAGAAGATATCATCAAGCTTTTCCTTGAAAAAAAAAGGGAAGTGCTGAGCAGCTGGGGCAGAAACCTGTGATGGTGAGATCAAATGAGGCTGTAGGTGTCACCATGAAATGTCGGCTGTTCTAGTGATGATGTAGTGGAGACAGTGCCTGTACCAAAAAATGCTTTTAGTTTTTAATTTTTAACTATGAAGTTATTATTGACAGTTCTGCCTTTCCTCGTTTTTCTTCAAGTCTCAGATCTTCCACTTGCTTGCTTTTACCCACAGCGGAACTCATGCTCTGAAGTTGTCAAGTCAACAAGATATCTGTGTGATGTGTCACTCTCTCGGCTGCGCAGGGACACTGTGATCCCATAACAACACGGAGATGGAGAGTCTTCAGGTGAGTAATTTTAGATATAGAGACAGACAATGTATCAAGACATACTTGCTGATTATAGAACCACACCTGAAGATCTTTAACAAACAGTCAAGCGCACAAACCGCGCACTGGAAATTTTGCTTCAACCTGGCCTAAATCATGGGCTCTGCTGACAGCAGGAGGGGAGGTGGGTACGTGGGGAGGGAGTCTGGCAGCACAGGGTGCTCTGAGCGGCTCTGCACCGGGCAGCTCTCCTGCAAGCTCCCCCCAGGGAGGGTGCTTCTGGCACAGCGTGTCCTGGGCCACCACCCCTCAGGATTTACTCCTCTCTGTGCTGAGCAGTAGAAGCGCAGGGGAGGTTAAAAAGGCTTGGCCTACTGGGCCACAGCTTCAAAGATTTGAGGAGGGGCCTAGCGAGTGAGGGGGTGGTTAGCGGTGACACAACTCTAATAAATCTGATTGCTCTGGGGTGGTGAAAGCAAGAGAATAATACGGACTGTGCAGAGCAGCCAAGGGGCGAAAAATCACTGGAAAATTGAGGCTATGAAGCAATCTTTGATAAATATTACATCTCTCAGAAGTGTAGCCTTGTGTTCTGCTGCCCCTAAAAAGAACCAAAGGATCTCTTAGCATGTAAATACAATTTCCCCAGCAGTTTCCTGGGACAACAGCTGCTGCTGTGTCACTCCAGTGACACTCGCTTAGTTGTTAGGTGACTTGAAAAATGACTCATGTATCATCACACAGGGGCACGTTCAATCCACTGTTGCAAACTTGCCTGTGCTTGAATCATAATTAGTTCAACAAATTGGATAAATTAATGTTTAATTAAAAATACGGCCTAATTATCCAACATGTGTTTTTAATGGGATCTAATTGTGGCATTTGGAGTTATTTAAATTGCTGATACACCGCAGACTGGTGTCTGTTAGACCACTGCCTGATTGCATTTGTTAAAACTTAGAGCAGTTTTACATTTGTGTTTGCTGCTGACAACTCCTCCTGCAGAAGAAAAGGTGGGTGCCAGTTGTCCTTCAAAGCCAGTGAAGAATTTTAATCAGGATCCCTTTTCCTGACTGAAGCCTTAACAGCTCTTCTGTGACTTTTGGGGAGGAAGACTTCAGTGCTCTTCCTACAGAGCCCACAAAGATCATCATACTGCTGAAAGCAACAGGTAAGTGCAAATGTCCAGCAGAAAGCTCATCTGTGTGAGGGTTCCTCCCCTACAGGCACCCAAAAGGTTCCAAAATGCCTTCAGAGAAGATCCACAGGTCACAGTGACTCATCTGTGAAGCCCTGACAATGCTTAGTTCCCTCAGCTAAGTACTCCCCCTTTTGCAGTGTAGCCACAAGCCTAGCACCCAGGTGAGCTAACCCTCAAGATATCATAGGGTCTATCCTGCACTTTTCCTAGGTGTTCCTGAAGAGAAACCTGCTGGCATCCTCTGTTGGGCTGTCCTAGGATGGGATTTAGCACACAGCTGGGATGTGTTGCTGACTGTGCGACAAAGCAGGTGATGCAGCAAACCACAGAGAACAAAAGGTGCTTTTCATTTGGCAGATCTTTGCTCACTGGAGGTAAACGAGCTCTTGCATTCACACAGGAATTTGTGCTATAGGGGTACAGTGAGAGGGCCCAGCTCAGCCCTCATATCCTCAGCCTCCTGGCTGGCAGAGCTCAGGCACCAAGACAGCCATCTGCCCAGCCACACTTCTGACTTCCCCCAGCAATGTGTCCTAAAGCGTGGGAGAAACAAACATCTTGAAGCAAGAACACTATTTTTGTACTGTGGTCCTTCCAGGTCCTAGCAAAGCCCTGAAAAATGCCACCATTTTGGAGAAGGCAGGCGAGGCCACGCCAAACCAGTGCATCTCAAGTAGGACAATGTGAAGACAAGGGATCATGAAGGCTGTGTGTTCCCAGCTCTGAGCCAGCCCCAAATTGCATGAGGTGGTATTTAATTTGCATTCTCAGGAGCATTCACAGTCACCCAGCCTGACTAGCCCAAGCCTGACTGGTGCTTGTCAATCATGTCAGTTTTATTTACCCACAACAAAATTTTAGTGGACATTGTGTATTACTGGAGCCAGTCTGAGTCTGCTCTGGACAGCCACAGCGTTGAGGTAATGTCCTGTTGGGCTGCCATTAGCTGGGGAAGTTGTGAGAACACTGGTGAGCAGTGCTAAGGGCTGAGATCCTGCTTTGTGCTTGCACTATCTAACGTCTTAAATGCTTGTCGCTGCATTGCCAACTGTGCAGCCTGCAACTTCATGCTTTTACTTCGGTAAAATAAATTGCATTGTTGGTCTTTTCAGTTCCCTTTTGTTAAAAGTGGACTCAGCCAAACCTGACAGGCGGTGAGGTTATTGTTTTCTCAGTGTGAGTGTTTCTAAATAAATTGCCAGTATGGGCACGAACGTCTGGGCAGCTACCAGCCAAAAACCAATTTGAGAGTCCCAAAGGCTGGGATGTATTTCCAGTTCAACAATTAGGAGCTGGAGCACCATCAGATAAAAGGCACGGACTGTCCTCTCCTGGCCTTTATGCTTCAGATGGGGACCTCTTGGTGGCACAGTGGCTCTCTCAGGCTCCCTGGGCAGCCCTAGCTCTGCAGTCTAGTCTGCAATCTAGCTCACAGTACCCTGTGAGGGGGCAAGGGATGTTTGAATACCTAGAGGCAGGATGGGAACTGTATCTCTGGTTTCTTCTCCTGGGCAAACTTTCTGTAGCCATTCCATGGAAAAAGCTGTATGCTTTGTAAACCACCGGGTGGTTTAGAACACTCTCTGTGTCTGTTTGCTGTTACTGAAGTTGCCCTTGTGTGTCATGGCCCTACAGGGAGGGACACTTGGGGAGGAGATGTCAACGTGTTCAAGGGTAGCTGGGAGGACGCAGTCCTTGTGAAGATCAGGTTTAGCACAAGCAGAGGAGCAGAGAAGGGTTGCTGTGGACTGATGCAGCAGTTGGCACACAGATGGATTGCCAGCAGACCCAAAGCAAGATGGAGTGGGGGGTGGTTGCCTCACGGGGCATTTAGCATCTCTGATTTAACTGGCATACATTCCAAGGCAACCTTTCTTTCCAAATGTGGGCAGATAAACAGCTCTTCAGTGCTCTGTGCCTGACCCTGTGCCTGGGTGGTGAGGGACTGATGGGTTTACTGATTTAAGCCTTGAAATATAGAGCTCCCTCTCTCAAGAATATCATGTTTCTGTTTGGTATGCATGTTTTCTCCACCACTGCATGAATTCCAATGAAGAACATCCTGCACCCTTTGTTGGTTTTTAAATCATAAATATTTTGAGATAAGTGAATTCTATTAAAGGAAGGCATTATGTAAAAAATACCTGACATTTAATACTTCTTTTTTTCCCTAAATGAAAATGACACCTACAAATTCCTGGTGCTTTGGTGAAGTGGAACATCCAAGGACACAAAAGGTTTGACATGCCTTTACCACCTCCATTCACAGTTTCCCAGTCAAGGAAAGAGAAAAAAACTCATTTGCAGATGATCACTGAAGACCATGACTCAAATCCCCCACTCCAGGATAGTGGGGTCACACTCTGCACCTTTCAGCAAAGACAGGGCAATGGAGGCTAATTTAGCATGTCAGAGAAGGCAGAGGTGCTGCATGGACTCTCCTTGCTGTTGGAGAATAGAATACACCGTCCCCCATATTTCATTTCATGCTGTGCCTGTCAAGCCCCTCACATGCTTAGTTCCCCATGGAGTGAGACCTGCTTACACATTAAGGTTGTTTCTTGGGCAGGGCCATCAGAAAGGAAATGTCAAGGCAACATTTAGGATTTTTAAATTAGCTTGCTTGCTTTTTTTTTAATGTATGTGTCTGGTGGCATAACACAAGGAACTAGTGCTTTTTTTTCCCGAGCAGAGCAGTCCTGTGGTATATCTGGGCAGGGATGTGACACAGGAGGCAGGCAGCCCGGGATGGCAGGGAGGCAAGTACTCAGTTTTGGTGTGAACCTTGTGGTAGCCATCGTTTCTCAGCTGGTTGTTTTATCTCTCTGTATTCTGGGAAGAAGATCTTGACACAGACGGTTTGCAGAGCCGTTTCAGCTGTTCAGACAGCTCAGCCACAATATGTTGCCTCAAATTGTTTTCTTAAGCACATGCATCAGCTGTACTTGTTTGCCTTGAAGCTATGGGAACCACAGACCCTCCTGAGAAAATTCAGCTTCTACACAGACATGAAGAGCCTGACAGTGCTCTCAAATGTACACTGAACACAAGGCAGTGAGCTGCATACCTGCCGTGGCCCATGAAGCTCTTGATTTTAGATTACATCATTGGGTAGTGTACTCCCAAAGCCTCACCCTAAAGCTTTGGAAGCTGAAGCCAGAAGGTCTGTACCATTTACATCCTTTAAAGGTCTATGTACTCCCCCAGAGCTGCAATGGCCTGGGGATGGGTGCTGAGACCCGTGGTGGCTCAGGGATGCAAGAGCTGATGCCAGAGTGAAGCAGGGACACGCAGCGATGCTCTGTCCCTGCTTGGCAGAGCCTTCAGTTTGAGCCAGTAGGGTATTCCCGTGGGTGCTCAGTCACACAAGCATGGGAAGGACAGCAGGGGCAGGGGCTGCTTTTGGCTGGCACATGCCATGGGATGCCCCGCTCCGGTCAGTGAAGCAGAACTGGGCCATGGTCACGATGCCACGAGGCACAAGGGGTGATGTGACCTGGCAGTCAGCCCTCTGCCGACTGATGGAGCGAGGGCGTGATGCTTCCCCATTTAACAGCGCAAAAAGAGCAAAGCTCATCCGTGTTACAGTGAGGGAGCCCCCGTCCCCTGTGTTTCATCTCACTACGTGCTGAATTGTGGCAGAAGCAACGCCGCACCTGCCGTCTCCCTCCTCCGTGTCCGAGCACAGATGCTGACACCCAGCGGCCACGGGGTTTGTAGCACCTGGGCGAGATGGAAGCGGCAGGGATGCCCCGGCCGGTGGGACAGAACTACCTTCTCCCTTCCTGGAGTGCGAGGGGAGGGAAGAGCTCCTGGGAGATGCCAGTCACGCTTTGTGTCTGTCAGCCACTGCCAGGTTACGGTGGTTGAAACACGTCGCGATCTTCAGAGACCAGTCGGAAAAAATGAAGAAATATGATGGGTAATGAGGAAAATGAAGGTATACTGGCTTATCAAATTATTGCCTTGTTAGCAGCTTGAAATTAGACCTCAGGGAGAGAAAGAGAGTGATTTTTTGTGAGTTCAGAGGCTCTGGTGACCTTGGCATTTGCCTTCCCTGTTTTGCTACTTCCCAAAAGCGGTTAGAATAAGACAGACGCAAATTGATTTTTGCATTATCTGGCAGCATGCACAGGATTGTGCCTTCATGTGTTTGACAAGTATTGACATTCTCTGGGGGGAAAAAAACTGTAGGCAAAGTTGCTTTTTATTCTTCAACAAATGGCTCTAAGACTTTATCAGTCAAAGACAGAAAAAAAGACCCTAAACTCCAGAGTATGGAAAGGATTTCTCTTTATATGTTTGGCAAAAGCATTCCTCACCAGGCATGTGGGGCTAAGCTGGTAAAACCACCGGGGAACATAGACATGAGCTGGGAACAATAAGAGCAGCGTATGTCACAGGAGGGATTTTGAAAGCACTTTACTGAAAATATTAATTATGGGCTACAGCAAATGAATCAAACCACTGTTATGCAAATACTGTGTGAAAGAAATACGTAATGAGTGTAATTCTATAAATGAAAGAAACAAGCATACTGCTGAAATTCTAGTTAGGTTCAGGATGTTGGGAAGGACAAGCACCTGGCCACCTACTGGGATTAAATTTTGCACGTGCTACAGATGTGATGCTGCAAAACAGTGGGTGGGTGGGTGGGTAGGTCTTGCTGCTGCTGCAAGAAGGACCCTCTGCAGGGGTGGGTTTGGTGAGCGGGGAGCCCTGTGCCAGGACCAAGCCCAGCTTTCCTTACCTAAACGCTCCTGTAAAGCTGCAGCATTCGGATATCATAAGTAGATGTACTTAATTTATCACTCCGTTACTAGGCAGGTTTCTAGGCAGGCTTCAGCCTAACTTTTATATTTTGTGGTTACTAAAATAACTCTGATCTTTTTTTGGGGTGAGCTCTAGCTGTGGAAGTACATCTGCTCCTTTACCACCTCTTACCTGCACCTATGCTCTTCAATCTTCCTCCCTTCTTACCTCTCTTTTTTTTGACAAAATCAGGGTAGAAACTTTAACCTACCTAAAACCCATCCATCAGGTCAAGGATGCAGCACCATTTGGCCCACCCCAGTGTGCAGCACTCCTGTGTGGTGAAGCAAGTAAGACCACATCAGATGTAGCAGGTGGGCTCCAGCTGATGGCCTCCCTTTTCCCCCAGGGGAGGTTCCCAGTGCACTCCTGTATTCAGCAGATGTTTAAACTGTTTAAGAGGCTGGTAGAAGATCAGAGGTCTTCCAGGAGTTATTTCCAGTTACAGCACATCCCAATGGGACACCTTCTGTAGTTTCCTCTAGTGCTTTTACTGGCTTTAACCATTACTGTCAATGAAATAAATAACTGGTGCCCCTGTGGAAATTCTGAAAACCCATAACCCAAGTGCTACCTAGTTCTGGATGTGCCAAAGTCCTCTAGTTCCCAAGAGTACTCCAAAAACCCTAGAAGGAACTTGGCTGAGTACCTCTGCTCATCCTGGTCTTGCAGAGCAAGACATCCAGCCCTGTCTCCCAGAGACTGCCCTGCCCTGACAGCTCTGCAGGAAGGCACACACAGGCAGAGCAAGTCCGACCAAAGGATTTGCAGAGAGGGGAGGAAGGGGCCCTGCAGCCGGCAGGAGGGTGCCAAGCAAGGAGCTGCTCTCTCCCATTGAACAGAAGAGGAAATACCGTCCTGAGCCTCCTGCATCTGACCGGTTGTCTGAACCCTGTGTTCCCTTGAACTGCTCTGATGTTGCATTTTGGACATGTCTGCAGACCAGGTCTCCCTGAGCTGGGGCCTGCTTGTGGGCCAAATGAGTTTTATTCCTGCTTCTTCTTACCTTCTCTGTTTTATCAGTCAGTGCTTTGCAGGTCCCTTCTCTATTTCTGATGTGCTGCATTCATCAAGGTATTCAGTATTTCAATGCCCACTGAATGCTGATGGGTAATTTTTAAAGTAAAACTATTTCATGCTGGTTGCCCAGAAGCCCAGGGAGACAGTAGAGGCAAAGGTTGTGTCTTGTCAAAGCAACAGCAGCCAGGAAACTTCATTTCTGCTCCAGTCTGCACATGGACCATTCTGGTACTTTCTCCTTTGGTTGCTCCCAAATAACACAGGGATTTTGCCCATTTAGCAGTGGAAGTAGTTGATAGTGGTTGAGTAGTTTTGCAGTTGGATGTGTAAGACAGCACTTGCTGTGTTGTTTGTGCCTCATTGGATTAGCATGGCTGTTAACATAGCTGAGTGGCACAAACTTGATTTTTCTCTCTGAGTTTCCACTGTTCACTAGAAATTTCCATTTTGAATAAATGCCATAACCATAAAATATGTTTTCTGGTTGGTTCAGATGCAATGAAAGTACCCTAAACCTCTGGGGTTGAGTTGGTTAGTTCTTTGACTGAAAAAAAAAAAAAAAAAAACCAGAATGGGCCTGGAAGTCAGTGTTTCACCTAGTGATGGATTTTTATTTATTTATTTAGGAAATGGATACTTAAAAATCAGTCAGCAATTTCATCAGCTGAATGCAATGCATTGAGAGACATCTTGGGTTCATCACTGATTCTGGTACCAGAGCCCACTTCCTAGAAAAAAGTGCCCACACTGCCTTTGCCAGAGTACCTCTCGCTTCTCTTCTGCAGCATCTGTCTTCGCAGCAGCTGTGACCATGCCTTTTAAAAGCAAAAGGTTTACTCAAGGCTTCCCCACCAGATTTGCAACATCTAAAGAATATCAGTAAATGAAATAAATAGCTCAAGTAGCTCACATTCGGCATTTAGCTTCTCTCAGTAGGCTCCGTATTTGGGGACCAGGAAAACATGGTGAGAGTGGAGTGTGGTAGAGTGGCTACATGCAGGCATTCATACCTAGCACTGTGTGTGAGGTGCTTCCCTTCAGTGTGTGTCAGGTGCTTCCCTTCAGTGTGTGTCCCTCTGACAGGTTTCTAGAATCCTTAGAAAAAATAAACAAACCCAAAGAGCAACGTCGTATTTTTATTCGTGGTAGTTTCCTCTGCTTCCTTTTTCCTCTCTCATCTTGTATCACAACTTGCTCCAGAGTCAGTTTAAAATTCCTCCAGTGTTTTCCTGGGCCTCTTGAGCACTTGAATTGCAACAACCAGCCTCAGAAATGGCAGCAGGTAGGGCTATAGAAAGCTCAGGGCTTCTCAGCTGTCCTTGGGATGATGTTCCAAGAGCAATCCATCAAACAAAAGCAGTACAGCCGTCACAAGCAGAGTTAGCATCCCACCGATGTGTGCAAGGGCTTTTCTGCTGAGGATCTGAAATGGGCACACATTGTTATTCCCAGCATTGAGAGACAGCTAGGGACATGCTACAGCATCCCTGTCACATATTGCCACATCCCAGTGGCTATGTGGGAAGTATTTGCTTTCCACAGTTTTCTTGCTAGCATCTACATTTTGTTCGAATTTCACAAGCACACAGGTGAAAAGTGAATAGTTCCAAACAAAGATGAAGGAGTTTATGTATCAGACTCTTCAACCACCAAATAGGTGTTAGTTCATCTCTGAGGCTCTAAAGCCAGTTCTCCTTCATCAGGGATGCCTTAAAAGGCATATTAGAAATGCTACCCACTTGTTTACACTCTATGACCATAAGATAAAAGATAATAGTTATCAGTTCTCAGATATAATAGTTATCAGAGCCCTCTATACCAAGGGATCAGTTCTCTCTAAGTCATCCTTCAGACCCGAGGAAAATGCCATCGGAACCAATAATTTGGATATAGGGAAATTCATCCACTGCGTCTGCTTTCCACATGCACCACTCTTGACGTGAATACAAACAACTGGAATGGGAGTACACAGAGAGTGAGGCCTTAGCCTGTAAAAACGGCACTTTTTTTAGCCCAACCAGTACAAATCTCTGCTGCCTGAGTGGTTTGAGGCAAAGCAATGGCGTTATCTGTGCTGTTGTGCATGCAAATAACTTTGCTGCACTTGGGCCTCTGCTCTGAGCTCATGGGTTGTTGTGAGGCATTTCATATCAGAAGCAGCCATACTCACAGGTTGCTTCCTGAAAATAGACTCATGTTTGGTGTCTGATCTTATAGCATCTATTAATGTTTGGCTGTTAGTATTTGCTATAACTGTAGTCTGAGACACCCACATAAAAGCACATCACACAGGCTGCCTTGGTGCTTACCTTTTCTTGCACTGACCAATCAACATAAATATTATGAGGCTAATTGACAAACTCAGAATGACTGGAATGAGGATAAATAGCTGCTTGTCCTCTTTTCTGAGCACTGCAAAAATAAACAACAGCAAGTAAGAAAATGCTAGCTTCCAGAACAGGTCATAGAACCCCTTATAAATCTTGGGCTCAGATGCAAACTCAGTGTATCCAGGTTTGTTACCCTACATTTATTTATTCTGTTATTTATTAATTACAGATAGTTGCTAAGTATGTGTTACTCTATAGGGTAATATGCTCCTTCAAGATGACATATATTGTGCATTTATATGTAGCCATCACTATATGCCTCTTCCCTGCCTTCTGCATCTTGCAGAAAAGCCAGTTCACATTGCCTATAGAGCCTGCAGGGTGAAAAGGATCTGATCTGTGGTGAGGGGCAGCCAGGAGGATGCCCTGTGGAGAGACTCCAAGTGCCATGTGCCCTCTCTTGCAAATCATCCACTCCTCCATCACAGCCATTGCCATGGATAAGGTGTCAGAAAGGTGGAAGGGAAAGGTGTCGGTGCAGAAACGTTAATGTTTTGGGGCTTGCCTGCCAAGTGCACTGGAGATACCAGGCTGTGGGAATGGCTGTGCTGGAATATGTTGAGGGTGTAACTAAACCAGGATCTGACCCCCAGTGCTGGACACCAGCAGATGCCCATGGCAGCCATCAGTGCTTGGTCCCAAGCAGGCTTTATAAAGGATGCAAAAGAAACTCTGGTTACTGTGGGTTCCATACCGGAGAAACACTCCTGTGTCCATTCACTCCAAAAGCCCTGGTCAGCACAGAAGATATTTGTTCTCCCCCTGACACGAACACACGAAACACGGCTCTGGTTTGCTCTGGATATGGTTAAAGCCGTCTCCGTTTGGGTTGTCACAGACTGAGAAACAAAACAGAGAGAACAAAGGTCAAGGAATGATGTGCCATCACCAGCAGCTCTCTGGCCTCCACTGATGTTTTTTTAACATGTTTTCCAGGCTCTGCAAACCCTTAGACTATGTTTTTTTGCAGTTTAAAATGATTTCATAATAGTTTTGGTCCATATTTTTTTAATGCCAGTAAGATGATTGTGGGAATTAATCTACTGAAAATATGTTCTAGCTGGTCCTATCACATATTGCCATTTGTGTCTGTAATGTATGCCAATATTTCATTAAGTTAGCTAAGACTCACATGTAGAATATGGAAACTAAAGGAAAAAGGTCCTTTGTCTTTCATATGTCCCCTTTGATTAAGTAGCTCTTGGCATTTTTGCTATCATCCGAAGTGCAGCTGGATAATGCACGAGGTAAAAGCACCATGTATGAAAGACCTGTTGTGTCCCAGCCCATTACTTCGGTGAGAACAGACTTGAACTGTCATCAGACCAAGTTCTGCCACCCTACTCCAGAAAACAAATCACAGCAACTTTTACACTTCTGTGCTGACAGCTTTCTGCCTAACAGGCAGGAGGAGGCCTGAGGAAGTGATCACTCAGCCGCTGTTGGGGGTAAAGTAAATGCTGTGCCTGGAGGTGAGGGTGTTACGTAGGAACACGTGCAATGGATCGGCCTTTTCCACCAGCAGCACCAGCTGACATCTCTTCACAGGGACTGAACCTCAACTTTTTGATGTGCCTCCCCGCTGCCAGCCATCAGACAGGACTCCCCCAGCCCTTCCCCTCCCTGGGGAACAGTGTGTGCTGTCCCTACCGCCCAGGTAGCCTTGGCTTCCCCTTGATCCTCTGCCAGTTGGACCTCATACTCCAGGCACTGGCGTGGTGTTTCACCACCCGGCGGGCTCCATGCCAGGTGAAGCTCCTCTGATGCAGACATGGAAACCACCAGCTGCTTCGGGGGCGAGGGCTTTGCTGGTGGGGGAACAAAGACAGAAGATCAAGAGGTGCAGTCAAACATATGGTAGGAAAGGTCTTGGTTGATCACCATTAACCTCTGCCCCTTTTCCCTGTTGATGGGATTTCTGAGGTCCTGTTGCTATCAGCCAGCTGGAGGAAGGTGGGTTGGTTATTTTACCTTGACATGTGTGCTGGGCTCAGTCCTTGCAGGGGTTTTGAAATGCTCTGGTGTGAGTTCCCCACCAGTGCTGCCCTCAGAGACCAGCCTCAGCCCCCGCAATGAGACACCGCAGAAGCATTGGCCTCACACTGCACCCCAGGAGAGGCTCTGGTTTGTGTCAGGTGCCCAAAGCCACACATGAAGCAGATGGCAGCACTAATAATGCAGAAATCCTGTTTACTAGTCCAGTGGCTTAACTGGAGGACTAGCTATTTGTCCCCAACATTTACATGCAGGCACATGCAACAGCATGTTAAGTGCCCATAATAAAGCGTGAGTGTGATTTACATTATGCTATGCTTTGCATCCTTGTCCCATCTGATGGTTTGAAATGCACCTTTGCTCTGGCAGGCCCCATCACACAGTACAGTTCTCTCCATCCCTTAGCAAAGGCCAAATATCCTTCCTGTGCTTGCAGGAGCAAAGCAGCATTTTTAATTCCAGCAGGAGTAAATGAATCCACCTCCACAGCAGTGCTCCTAGAGCCAAGAACCCCATAGCTGCTCTGCCATCTGCCCAGCAGACCATTTATTTCCCAAGTTGTCCTGCTGCTGAGCCCAGCATTTGGAGGCACCCACTGGTTGTCCAGGATGGGTGCTGAGTGGTGCTGCTCTCCTACAAACACTACTGGAAACTAAAGCCCTGTGTGGCATGTGCCACAGGCCCTTCTCCAAGGGAAATACAACCAGACACCCATCTAAAAAGTGAGCACATTAGTTTGAGCCCCCTCGTGAGTGACATGAGCATTGGGTGCATGGTGGTCGTCTGGGTCCCCAGAGCCCCGTTGCTCTCCTGAGACAGTTACCTAGGTTGTGCAGGCGAAGGGTGACATACAATGGCCGTAGCAGAGTGGCAGCAGCTGAACCATTGACACAAATGCTCAGATCCTTATATTCTGCCTGGCTCAGATTTTGCAGCACACAGCCGATGTTTATGCCGTGCTCCTGAATGTAGTCCTCACACTGCATGGTGTGCTCCAGCCCCTCGTACCTAGAGGTGTATTAGGAAAACAGAAAGAAAAAAAAATACAACCAAATTAATGGCAGTTACTACTTGTGAAAGGAGGTTTTTTTTTTAAGTTTGGCCCTCAGCCTTGAGTATCACTTACATCCTACCCACCCTGTGCAAGTGATCCAGAGCAGGGTGTTACGCCTGGTCTCCTTCGATGGAAAATGTGTGGGGAGGAGAAAAAAAAAAAAAACCAACTGACATGCACAGATGACTTCTCTGGTTTTGTAGGCTGTCAGCCTCTCCCCAAGCCCATTCCTTCTCACAAGTGAAGCCAGGGCTGGATCTGGGCTATTCACAGAGACATCCATCCTCCCATGGGGCACCATCAACCACCAATTCTGGAGTGGCATAAAGGTCTCCTCCCAAGCCAAATGCAGGTGACAGGTGCCATGAATGTAATGGGTGTTAACGAGCTGCCGTGGCTGGTTGCATGCATGTCCACATGAGTATGCAATGGAAAGGCCAGGGTTGGGAGGCAGGAAGGGGTTTGCTGGTTGTTGGCTACCGTGGAGCCATAACCCTGTCCTCTCTGTCTTCAGGGGCCATTCTCCAATGCTTTGCTGCTGGGCCCATCCTGTAAATACTTCGTGGTGTTTCATATTACCTGTTCAGACTCCTTCTGGATTAGTGCCCTTGAGGCAGGGCTCAATGTGGCCTCTGTACACTTCAGCTAATGAAAGTCTCCCTGCACAGCACATTATTTCTGGGGGAAAAACCTTCATGTGAAGTGCCATAAAAAGCAAGTCACGAGGATCAAAGGATGCTATGGCTGTGTTCTTACTCACTCTTATTATAAAATGGGACCCAGATCCAGATGCCTGGTTTTGTCACAGGCAGTTAAGTAAGGGTTTGTTGAGAGGTGTTTTTATTTTGGGGGGTTGGAGTTTATTTAGGAGTAAACAATGAATTTCCAGTTTTCCTTCAAGCAGACCTTTGTAGTTAGCAAAATGGTTTTAAATCGGTGTTTCTGCTTTGAAGGCTTTTTCCAAGGCTACATGGAAACTATTTTTAAAAGCAGCTATGGTTTTCTACATGTAACCCAAAGGCATGAAACCAAATAATTTCCTAACTAGTCATCCTTACCATAGTATCACAGAAATTGAAGCACAAATGCAGCAGTTTGTCCAAAAACACCAAGTCTAGCATTTATTTTTCTTGCAGAACAGAAACTTTATGCAGCAATAAAAAAAAAAAACCAAATAAGCAACTGAGAAACATGCATTATTGTTACTTTTTGGAATCATGTTTACTTGTATGAGATGTGCTAAGGCTATGGAAATATATTTTAAGAGTAAAACTGTTAGTTGCCAAGAAGCTCTGCTCTCTGTATAGAGTTAATGGAGCTTGGTGACCTCTTGCTGAACCTATGCTACAGAGATATATGCACTGTGATCAAAGAAAATGTGCTGCCAGAAATTCCCGGGTACATTCAGGGAAGACACAAAGGCCCATGATGGACAACATGCAGAAAGCACCCCAAGGGAGTGAACAAAGGGGAATGGAGAATGCATTCCCTGTAGAAGGTCAGCATGAGCCTGATTTTAAGAAGAGAAGCAGGGATTTTGTATTTCCTTGCCAGAGGGAACTCATTGCTTGGAGTATTATTTCTGTTTATTCTGGGTGGATCATGTAATAGCATTGCCAGCCATAAAAGCACATTTGCCATGATATTTTAGTACCCTGAGAGGTTCACTTGATTGCTGACTGGATGTTTTTCTATTTTGCTGATACATACCAATAAAATAGTCCATAACGTACACTGTGGGGAGCGAGGAGACCAGGTTGCCAGGTGCACTTGAGGTATTCCCAGTCATGATAGATGCAGTGGAAGTTCTGAACCTCTGATTCCAGTTTTCCTGTCAAATGAGAAGGAAATAACCGCTATTTAGCAGTGTACTAGTCATGCCCAGAAGAACTATCATTTTATGCCTATAAGCAATTGCATGCTGCAGTTGAAAGACAAAAAAAAAAGAAAAGGAAAGAAAGCCAGTCACCATTATTAGATAGTTTTACTGCCAAGTGGTCTGTTTCCCATAAAAACTAGCTCACTGTACTTAAGGCAGAAAGAGTCATGACTGACCTTTCCTCTCAGCAGTGGAACTCATGCAGGGAAAACCCAGCAGAGCTGTCATACAGGCAGAGGAAACAAGACCCAAGTATCCAGTAACCACAACCGCAGCCAGTGGAAGCAGAGATGTTCTGGTGTTTTATACTGCAACAAGCCCTGCAATGGCTTATCCATCCAGCAACCCTCAGGCCAGCAGTGCTTCATGCAACAAGGCTCATGCAAAGTGCAAAGCCACACCAGGTACCAAAGGCTGCTCCTGACCTTGCAGTGGGACCTGAAAAGTAGCATAAATCCAGTCACTGTGCACCTCCACGTCATTGGTACACCGTCCTTCGAGCAGGGTCTGTACCTTCACTTCAGCAGTCCTGCTGAGGTCAAATCCAACTCTGAATTTTAGCTTCCTAGTAAAAATAACCTGGTTGAAAGACAGACTTTATAAGCACCTCTTTTGTCACTAAGTGGGACGCAGAGTTAGCTGCTGCTGCTCCTGCTCTAGCTCTGGGTACACTCATTTGTGTGCTTAATATTTCTTTACATTTCTCTCCCACTTCTCCTGCCCAATGCTTCTCCAGCACTCTGGCACTACCTCCTCTGCCCAGCTTCATTGGCTTTGGGTCCCTCCACCCCACGGGACCCCAGCAATAACAAGACAGAGCAGACTGTGGTTCAAGGGATCCTCACAAGCCAGGAGCACCCGGGAGGGTCTGACAAGGATACTGCTCTAACTCCAGATAAAAGGCATTTGTTCATCAATTAAAACAATCAGAAATGGAATGAACAATGAGTCTGTAACTGATGGTTCTTGTGGGAGGCATAAACACATCCTGCAAGGATGGAGCAGGAGCCAGGCAGCGCAGTGTGGGCTCACCACCACATGCCGCTGGGCTCAGCCCTTTGCAGGATTTTTTGAGCACCGTCTCTAAAGTTTTCTCTTTTTTTCTTTTCCCTCAGACTTACTTCCCCTTACTTTGCACAAGGGAAAAACAAGTTGGCAAGAGTTATAACAAATGATGAGAAGATGTCACATTAGGACAGAAGTAACGTGCCATAAAATGCATACACGTACTGCAGCAGGAACTGCTATGACACAGCCCACATCAGGCGCTTTGTCAGCAGCCCCAGAGTGTAAGAGCCATACTGATACATGTGTTTCTAACAAACATCAATGACTCTTGGACCCATGGACTTCTTGTTTGGACTGACTCTTCTTCATGACCTTATTTGGGGACAGGGTTTGGCAAGATACCAGAGATAAATTTATTTCTACATTTTAGATCCAGCTTGTGTAAGATGTTTTTATTACTTTTGATTTAGGGAATTATGATGTGTTTTTTTAAAATTTCTGGGCTTTTTTCCCTTTGAGCTTTTTAAAACCATGAAAGGGGGTGTGATGTGCATCTTTACCAGCATCAGATCAAAGAGACCCTTTCCATGTCCTTGACACTGCAATCCACAGCCAAAGCAGGGTGGGAGGCACTGCCCTCTTCCACCTCTGCAGGCTCTCATAGGATGTCTGGGCCAAAGCCCATTTGCATAGCATCTGAGCACAGCCTGGCAGCCTTGCCTCTGTTGCCTTAGGTGGATGAAGCAGGTGACCAGCTTAGGTAGAACAGGTGGAAACCATTCACAGCAAGAGGCTGGGGGTCCACAGCACTGCTAACCTGATGTGACTGCTCCTGGTCTCTCTCCCTGCTCTCCTGAGCTGGAAAGCTTTCTAGCACTCCTGCTTTAGGATGGTGCAAACAATCTCCCTTTCTTTCGGGACACCAATCTATATTTTGGGTTGCTCAGTGTTCCTTAGTGCCTTGTGCCAAACAAACAGCCAGCTACTGGGTTTCTCTTCACTCCAATAACCTTCCCACCCTGCATTAGCTTTTGTCTTCTAAGCACTCCCCAAATGCATTCCTACAACCCTTCTTGTACTGTGCTTGTCTGCTACTGCCCTGTTACACATTGAGAGGAGCCTGAGGTTTTATCATAGAGCTGAGCTAGAGCCAACCATAGCTAAAAGACCAGAGTAAACGGTAATCAGAAACACTTGTCTGGATAAAGGCAACGTTACAATGCTAAAGTATTAGTATAATTAATGAAATTTAATCTTTCATTTATCCACCACTTTACATCCCTAAGGATCTGTTGACACCGAGTTTCAGTTCAATCCCCATAAAAGCTTTCTGTAAAGTGTATTGTCTTTTACAATGGGGAATGCTACTAGATACTATCGGATCATTTTTGGCAGCAAGCACCACACCCTAGGACAGAAATAGCCCATTCTCTGACTGCTGCTGCATTGCAAAACACATACTTGTCTGGCAAAAGACTCAAACCACTGGAACAGTCAAGCTTTTCATGGAAAGCTGGAACTGCTTTGGTACCACTCCTCCTTGAAATGCAAACATTACAGGCACTAAAGGCAAAACAATAGTCTGGATTTAAGAGGTTTGAACCATGCTTTGCCTTACCTTCCAGTCCCTGTCCCCAGTGTTGCGGTATTCGAACTTGTATCTCACTGTGCAGTCGTTGAAGGTCTGTATGTTGGGTGGAGGTTTCCACTCTACATCGAGAGAGCCCAAGAGCCCAGGATCGGTGATCTGAAGGGACCGTGGGGGAGCGACTACATTGAAAACAAAGCAGAGGGTGAAACAGAGCGTCAACGTAAGGAAATTTTTACAAGTGTTTTATAAGTTGTGAAATTTGATGAAATGACAAATGCTGCTGGAGGGTGTGAAGGGAAGCAGTGCTAATCCAGGCTGAAGCCCTGGCTATGTAATAGCTTGATCTCCACAAACATGCAAAGACTCTACTCCTGCTCACCGCCACCCCCTCACCCCCCCAAAACATCCAGATTTTGCACACTTAAGGACCATTGCAAAGGCACAAAGAATGCCACATCTTTGACACGCCTTTTTCAAGATGTTTTAAGCAAAACTACTGTCCTAGCATAACCTTTCAAGTCCTGTATTTGCTTCATTTTAACTCATGATATTTACCAACTGCCAGGACAAGTATCCTAGCAAACATTGTGTTCAGCAGCTACACCAATATATGATGACAGACCACAGTATACTGTCAGGGAAATTTATATCCCTTAACTCTAACAGACACAAATCACCCATATTGCTTTAAATATTTCTTTCAAGTATATTAAAGCTTAATGAAAAAAAAACCACCAAGAAAAAAACACATACAGAAGCCAAAAAGCAGAGAGTTAAAAATCATTCTTATTTTGGACACCTATCAACTGTACAAAAATGTGCTTTTACAGTCAATCTGGGTTTTATTAATCTACTGTAAAGTGGTGCCACATAGTAAATCAGAGTATATTATGGATGGATTCCACACTAAGACAAGTTTCCTAAAAGCCCAGCACTGTATGGAGCTGTCATTCACACGATGAGAGCTGTTTGGCTGTTCAGCTTTATTAGTTCAAAGTATATTTTTATAACATCTAAAGTCATTTGTCTCCACTTCTCCATAGAGATGAGGTTACACATTTGGGTTCCTATACATTCACTGCATGATATACTTTTTTTCACAGTGATTTGGAGCCCATCTCCTGGCAGTGTCAGTCCACCACTTCTCTGAGTCTGGCCTCCAGGTGACTGACCTCTTTGCCAGCTTTTTCATGTTTTTGTCAGGTTTTACACCTTTCTTTTTTTTTTTTTTT